>JAPKLW010002322.1:32713-95509 GCA_026898455.1 Plectranthus barbatus | reverse complement strand
CAATTCTGGGAATACTTGCTCAATCATCTCATTTAATCCTCAGAAACATATAGAATCTGTGCAAAACAACATCAAACGAACCAAACGTAATATTTCCTTAAAGAATAAGAATAACGCATGAAAAGATCACATAATGGCTCAATCTGAAGTATAATCTAAGCATAAATACATCAATAAAATGCACAAAGTGAGTGTTTATCAGCAGGCGGCTGACAAAGACTCGTGCTGACACTGTTCACCAGCGTATGAAGCGCTTATGACTGGCTACTGTTCACCAGTTGGGAAGGGTTTCATCAGCAAGCGGCTGACAAACCTTACCAGGAGAATGCGTGTTCCTTACACTATTCACCAGCGGTGATTTCACCAGTCATGGGAGATTCCGAGAAGAGTTAACATCTAGAGATTTGGTAGACTTTGATGATGCCAGGGCAAGGCACCAGCAGAGTCTGCCAGCACAAGATGACCAGTATGATCTACCAGTCGGATGTTACCAGCAGAATTCCAGATTCTCTCTCCCCGCGTAGTAGAGACAAGAAGAAGATTCTCTGAGGAATCGACTGACAGAATATGACTTTAAGTAAGGATAACTTAAAGTCTATCAGTCACAAGACGCCAGTCTTATTCCTCGGACTGACAGAAAGAGCCGTTCTGACACAAAGAGATCTGTGTCAGATAAAGCGGTCAAAGGTATGGTTCCCTTCCGGAAAAACATACCTGCCGCCGTCAGAAGGACATCCGAGGTCTGACACCTTTCCGGATGCGTCCAAACGGCTAGAAAGTTTGAATCGGTTCCTGCGGCTATAAATACGTCGCAACCACCAACATTCAGAACTAATGTCTCGGTTGTCACATTGAATGATTCTACTCATCTGCTCAACCACCGAAAGAACTGAAATTATTGCAACATCGCATAAAGTACTTTCGAGGCTTTTCTCAAAGCTTTCCGTGTGTTGATTTATCAAACACGAGACTTCAAGCTTTAAGCTTGTAAGTTCAAGATCTCACTTGGTGTTCTTTCTCCTTCGAGAGAGTTCACAGCAGCTCCTGTGCTTACAAACACTTGAGTTATTACGGGCATTCTGCCGTAGAGACTGTTACGTTCTTGGGAGAACTAAAACCCCTAGCTAGCTATGGAGGTTGAAGTGACGTGCTCGCACTCCATTAGCTGTGAAGAGTTGAAGAAGGATCCAGGACCGGGAGCGGTTGATCTAGTGAACTGGTGGACGAGGCATTCACCAGCTAGAGATAGATCGTAGGATACCTGTACCTGATTACTCTTAGTGGAATTTCCAGTGCTTCGACTGGAGAGTGGACGTAGATCGATTGATCGAACCACTATAAAATCCTTTGTTATTTATCAGCTTTCTGCATTTCATTCATATTTTAAACCCAGCACTCAAGTGCTGGAGTATATCCTGAAACTGATATATAACTGTGCAAACAAGGCTAAATACTCTAAGTCTTGAATCACCAGCTGACCAGTTGTCAGCTGTGTACTGAGTAACCAGCACCAGCTGACCAGTTGCCAATTGTCAGCTGTGTGTAAGTAGCGTGCAAGAAAACAATTAACATTATTTTCGCTGCGTATCGTAACGTTTATACTCTGAAAAACCGGGACCAACATTGTTCATCGAGGTGTGCGACACGATAAAGCAGAATGGAGTCCCCCAGGACGTCATTAGGATGCGCCTCTTCGCATTATCACTCAGAGACGAGGCAAGGTCTTGGTATGTTGGGCTTGACAAAAGCCAAATTGGGACATGGGAGGAGCTGCGAGCAGCATTCCTCACCAACTACTTCCCACCGAGCCTGTTGCTGAAAAGGAAAGCTGCCATCACCACGTTCAAGCAGCTCTATGATGAGTCACTACATGAAGCCTGGAAGAGGTACAAGGAACTCCTGCGAATCTGCCCTGGACATGGAATTGATCTTGAGATGCAGGTCTGCCACTTCTATGAAGGTCTGAACCCTCACATGAAGGAATTGGTGGATGCATCCGCTGGCGGGATCTTGATGAAGAAAAGTGGAGCAGAGAGTATGAGACTTCTTGCAGACATGGCACTGAACAACCATCAATGGCCTACTGAGAGACAGATTCTAGTCAAAGCTGTTGAGGCCAAGACAGAATTTGATGTGGTCGCGGAGGTGAAGAAGCTCCGAGAGGAAATTGAGAAGCTGAGGACCACAAAGGTGGCTGCCAATCCTACTGAGCCAAGCATGGCAATTGTACCGATGGAGGCTGACTACATCAACCGAGGAGCAAGCAGTTCATCTGGAACTGCAGGAATGGAGGTAAACTATATTGGCGGTGGTTATAAGAATAACTACCGAGGTAATCAGGGGTACAACTATAACCATGGGCGATCTCACCCTGGTTTTTCTTATGCTAACCCCACTGCTGCAGAACACACTCCTCCTGGTTTTGATGTAGGTACTGGAGGCGAGATCGTGGAGAAAAAGAAGTCTGTGCTAGAGGAGACACTGGAAAAATTTATAAAGAGCTCAAACAACAGATTCGGCAAGGTGGAAAATGAAGTGAAAGGGATGGCCAATCACATGCAAATGATGACAAAGCACCTGCAGATGATGGACACCCAGTTGAGTCAGATTGCCGCTACCTTAGGAATTCAGCATAAGTCGGGGCAACTGTCGAGCACAACAGAGACAAATACAGCAAAGGCAAAGCCAGTAAATGCCATCTCGCTTCGATCTGGAAGGAGATATGAAGGCCTGAGCAACCCGGAAGGAGGAGAAAGTGAAACAGACACTACTACAAAATATGATTGTCCTAACAGGATTACCTGTCACTAAAAAAAATTTATTGTGACACATGTTACTATGCTGACACTATTACATACTGTTGTCCAAAGAAGTGTCACTATAGGTTGGAGTCTTATAACAACAGTAATGGTGTCAAAATAGTTAACATATTATGACATTTTTATATGTTGGGAAAACAAATTTAAAGTTACAATCTTCCACTGTGAGTAAAGACATTTCACTTCACGTATTAACATGTTGGATTAAATTATTTTTGCCGACACCATATATTGTGAGTAAAGATACTTAAGCATTCTTTCTTTCCTGTTAGGAAAAACTTGTTTACAAGCATAAAAAAGTCATATAATGATTATACTAACCGGATATATATTTTGTATACCAATTCACTGTCAACACCAATAAACAAAATTTATAATTAAACAAATAAATTTTAAGCAACATATTGAGAAACTACATTTATCGATCTTATAAATATTTTTAACAAAGTATCCAACTAACTTCATTAGTTGTTCATCATGCTATAAAAATATTAAACTTTACTAAAAGAGTAGCTAATACTCAAAAGAATGTATTGAAGCTACAACTAACGACCAACAAGCATCTCCGATCATTCTCTCCAGAGTTGTACTGCAAATATCTTCGTCATTCACACATCGAAGGAATATGGCATGCCAGCTATACTTGATATCAAGTCTCCATGTGATAGAACATTTTATCCACCTCCAAACACGAACTCTATGCCTTGAATAGCTCTGCAGTAAATATTATGGATAGAAATAATAAAGCATACCAATAATGAGGAATCGTTATTACATTAGAACTCATAACTGTAGCCGAGAACTTGACATATGTTTTACTGGGATTTACCATTTGCTTAGATGTCCAACAATGTGACAAATGTTAAATATACAAAGTCTTTCACGAATGTAAAATGCCAACCACAATTGCAAAAACATGACATAATTCATAAATACTTATGTTTCCCTGTATCATAATTTTGAATTTGATATGCAATATACGTAAAGAAAGACATAGTCGAATCATAAAACTAAACAAAAGCAACCAGGTCCAAAATGTGCCAAACATCAATTTCATGTAGATCTTCTTAACACTATAGACACGTGGTTCAGGTTTTACATTGAAAGATCCTAAGGCAACTCCAAATAAAATAAGCAAATTGGAAATAAACATAAAATCATGTAGTTTAGTAGTGCATGATAATCTCCAAGATACATCATGAATATTGTAATATGATCCATGTAAATGCAGGTGGTGATCCAAAGAGAGGACTAAAGCAAGCTTAAAGTGACTATAACAAGATATACTTCATTCATAAGTCCTTTATTTTTTTGCATTTGTTTTGTTGCCAAATTTGTCTTGGTTGGGTCAACCTTATACATACCATTATCCATGCACCTAGCTATGTTTACCTTGTGATTTTAGTCAAATGAATCTAATGTATCTAGGACAATGGATAATCAGCCACTCCTTTTTATGCTAAATTTTTGTAGTTTAGAAATAATATCCTCTACATTATAAGTTCTTGGTAATGATGATTCAAATGTACAGCTAAGAAGATATGAAATAAAAGAAACAGACACCAAAATAAGAAAAAATAATATAAATACATGTCAGATATCATCATCAAAGATGCTAGTTCCCAACAACTTGGCATCTTTAAAATTTTCTCACCTTAGTATTGACTGAAATCAAATTACCAGCTACTAGCTCAAGATCCTAATGAATTTATGAGAGAGAATAGAGACCAGACTGCATAATAGCACTAGAAACAAACATCACAATTGACAATTTTTTTGAACTTCTGAACTATAAAGTTTAGGGGTTACAAGACATAATAATTAGTGGAATGAGAAAACACGTACCATCTTGAGATATTGCTTGATCAAAATCCTAATACTTAAATTATTTCTAGAAAGATCCTGTCTCCTAGTCATTCAAGTACCATAAGGGCCTCCTTGTTAAATTTGATTCAATCAACCGTGAAAATAATGAACTAAAGTTCATTAAGAAAATAATAATCACCAGAGCCAAATCCACTTGTCTTTGTGTGTTGAAGTCGTAAAATACATCATTGTTCTCTGTATGACCACATAAAAAAAATGGATTTCAATTACCATAAAGCTCTCAGAATCGTCCATAACTCCAAAAATTAAACAAATATTATTTCGATTTTACTAGTTTCAGCTTTGTGTATTAAAACCTGCATTTACACATATGAAAATTGAAAATACTTTAGAGTCATTTTTCATACAAATTCGACTCATCCAATTTAAAATTTCAGGAATTATGATCAATTCAAAAACAATAAAAAGTAAGTTGAATTACTCGACGTAAAATAGTTTTTCTCAACGAAACTTACCGTCCACCGTCGTCCTTGTCTCCGCAGTGGAATTTGGGATTTTGGACCAGCAATTGAGAGCCCGCTGATTGAAACCTAATGAAAATTATGTTTTCAAGGGCTTCTCCCATGGAATGAAAATTTAGGGATTTGGAAATTTACCTTTTGTTTTTAAGAGGACTTCTTCCCAAAATATTGATGGATTTCTCTCCACACACAATATTGATGTCGGCAAAAATATGGGAGGGAAATTATTTTCACCAAAATTACAAATTCCCTCTTTTATTTCCATACATACAAATATTTTTCCTAACACTCTAAGTTTACTGTTATCCAAAACACTTATAAAATCAAATATTAATTTAAAATTAGTTATATTTATTTATTATTTATTTAATATCACTTTTTCCTAACAGTTGTCATGATAAGTACAGTATCACAACATTTTTTTAAGGCTGTGAAGAAAAGGGTGTCACTATAAACTAAATTTCTAGTAGTGAGAGGTGGAGAATCACGAGCAGAACATCTCTGTCTCGGCCGAGATGACCTCCATCCCGGTCGAGACAGACGGACGCAGGACGGCCGAGGCAGAAGCTAGCCCAGCCGAGACAGAAGATGCCAGCCCGGCCGAGACAAGCCAGATACGATCGGGGCAGATGGAGAGCGGGACGGCCGAGATAGATGCATCCCAGTCGAAACAGAAGGCAAAGCAGAGCGAGAAGGAAAGAGAGAAAGAGAAAAGAACTGAGCCGGTTGCTCCCATGCCCTTTCCACAGAGATTCGCGAAAAAGAGGGAAGATTCTAAATTCAAAAATTTTGTTGAAAATCTTAAAAAAGTGAACATTAACATTCCTCTTATTGAAGCTCTCAGGGAAATACCCAGTTACATGAAGTACCTCAGAAGACTGATGAGCGAGAAGAAGCAGTTCATGGAGAACGAGACTGTGAGGATACATGAGGAGTGCAGTCTAATGTTGCAGAAGCAGATCCCCATCAAGAGATCGGATCCAGGCTGTTTCTCGATACCTATCGAGATTGGAGGAAAGGAGTTCCAAAATGTTTTGTGCGATACAGGGGCAAGCATCAACCTGATGCCCTTGTCCATCTACAAGAAGTTGGAGATAGTGGAGATGAGAGCCACAACGATAACCCTACAGATGGCGGACCGATCTGTGTCCAAGCCAAAAGGTATTGTAGAGGATGTACTTATTAGAGTTGGTCATCTGATTTTTCCTGCAGATTTCGTTGTCCATGAGATGAAGGGAGATGCCAACACCCCCATGATTTTGGGAAGAGAGTTCCTCGACACAGCTGGTGTCTTGATCGACTGCAAGAAGGGGGAGATCACACTGAGAGCGAATGAAGAGTATGTAACCTTCTGCATAGACAAGAGAAAGAGGAAAGGGGAGTGCAACCAGATCACTACTGCTGAAGAAGAAGAAGAGGAAGAAGACGATGAGACACCGGAGGAAGAAGAAGAAACCATCAGATGGGAACGAGGAAATGAGTCAGTGAAATCGGCAATTAAGCTGCCTCCTTCCGAGTACACCACCGTCATTCAAAACCAGAGAGTCTTCATGATAGACTCAAGGGGTTGACGAGTCTGGACTCGACCGCCTTGGTGAGCTGAGCTGAGTCAAGCCACGACGGTAAATAAGGCACTGAATGGGAGGTAACCCATTGTGTTTTTCATTTTCTTTATTTTACTTCGTATTACATTATGTTATTCTGTTACTTCACTTTTATGGTCTTTGGAAAAAAAAAATGAAGTCCGTCCCGACCGAGGCAGAGCTTGCCACGGCCGAGACAGAGGACCGAGATGTGGGATACTTCGACCGAGACAGAGGTCGACAAGAAGGCTCCATCCTGGCCGAGATAGAGATCGCCACGGCCGAGATAGGAGTGCCAACAGCCAAAATCCACGCCGGTCTGAGTTTGAAGATGAAGGATAAAAAGTTGGTGTCTGAGGCCAACAATTGAGGTACAGTTTTGAATTCTGAATCTGATTTCCAAACTTATTCTCTCTGATTTTTGAATAAGTTTGGGGGGATGAAGATTTAAGGGTTTTGAAACTCCTTTCTATCTTTTATTTGCTTTATTTAAATTTCTGCATGAATAAAATTTTTGAATAAAACGCGAGATTGTGGGAATTTGAGCATGATTGAACCCTAGGACAAGAATGCAAGATTTGAATTGATTGACTTAGTTTGCGTTGATTGTGATAGTGGTTGAGTATGCCTATGAATGTGAATACCGCAGGATTACTTGTTTTGATACTTGCGTTGGCATGAGATAGAAGATGATTTGATGTTTGCTGTGGAAGAAAAAATTGTCCTAAGTGTGAGTTTTTGAGCCTGAAATTCAATTGTGAGTGTGTCTGTAATTTTGAGTTTCTCTAGAACTTGCTCTGTTTCTCTTTCAAGACTGCTAGTGTGCACAGGTTTAGGAAGTGATTTTAGGCCATCTTTGTTTAGCCTATTTTCCCATACACTGTCCTAATTAAATGTTATCCCTAGTCAGCCCTTTTGAGCCTATGATATTTTCTTTCTTTGTCTATGAGTTGGAAATAAATAGGGGAATCAACTCTTGTCTATGAGAGTGGGTTGGGATTTGTTTGAGAAAGGATAAGATATTATTATAAGGGTAAAAGCAAAAGAAAAGGTTAGGCTCTGATCGCGTATATTTTTAACCCACGACTTAGCAAAGCTAATAATATAGCGGCAAATGAAATTATCGATCCCTCAGGGAAAGAAATAACGAAAAACCTTAAGTACTAAGTCAAACGTTCTTGAAAATACTGATTAGGAAAATCATATAAAAAGTTTTGTTGTTTTGAAAATTGCAGTATTTGCTAATGGAAATTAAACAGGAAATTGAAAAGCTTTTGAAGTCAAATATGAGAAGCACAGATTCCAGGGATATCTACCTATCAAGTATGACATGTATGAATGAATTGATTAATTCCCAATTTTAATTCCTCTTCGTAGTGAAACATCAGAAAAGTATTACGAACTTCTTTGTTGGACAATTCGTAAAGTAGATTAATTAATTACCTATCTCCGCTCGGTCTCAAGATAAATTAACTAACTCCAAAGATCTACAGATTTATTCCTATAATTAATCTCCTTCAGTTACGACAAGAAATCAGATTATATTGTGAAAATCTCTTTCGATTGAAAACTATCACAGTTACGTCTCAAGTAACAACTAGATAATCCTAAGATGTGATCAGCAAATCAGAATTATGAATAAGCACAGATTTCACAAACTATGAAGGGAAGGGGAAAATAATTCAATTAATCATAACAAGCATACATTGACAGTTCGAAACCCTAGAATCTGAGAAAGGATTTAGTTACACATATTCACGATAATATTCATCATAGAAAAATACAACCTGAATTGCATAAAAACTGGAATCCGGAAATCTTCCCGTAAAAACTTGTCTTCAAACAAAAAACTCTAAAAACTCTTCAATAATAAATTCTTGTAATTACTCTAACTCTTTTCTCTCTCTAACTCTGGTCTCTCTTCTTCAAAAAACGAATTTACATGAATATTTATAGAGGTGAATGATGTATCTAGCAGTATCTAGGGTTAGATATGCGTTAATCTCCAAATCAGATCCAGACTAGGATTCCCGCATGCGCGTCGACCGTGGCTGTTTGGCGTCGATCGCTGGACCTGGAACATCCTCGTCGATCGACGAGGATTGGCAGTGATCGACGAGGCCCTTGCTTCCGTCGATCTCTCTTTTCTCTTCGCCGAGCGCTTGGCTTTTCTTTGCCTCGTCGATCGACGACCCCTTCGTCGATCGACGGGGTGCTGAAACTGGAATTCTAATCCTTCTCTGTTTTTCGGCTAAAAACCTGCATGATTTATCAAACACGACATTCCAAGTACAAAATCCAATTCATGCACGAAAATGATACAAAAAACGATCTAAACACTACACAAACAGTCAAAGAACAATAAGATAAGTTGGTGAAAATCCTAACTTATCAACTCCCACAAACTTAAACCATTGATCGTCCTCGATCAATTCACAGAAAAGAATTCCAATCAAATGCAGATACAAGTGTGCAATGCCTCACAAGCCTCTTTTGCAATCTAAGTTTCACTTATTCACAAAAACCATGCAATCCGAACAAATTCTTATTGGTAAACTATCGAGGAGAAACCTCACCGGGCAGTGTTTGCACTCATCGCTCAATCAAGCAAAAGGATTTTGAAATTCACACAATCAAAGTTTTAGTTTATTTCACCATAGGTTTGACAAATTTCTCATCTCTCCACTGCTTGTTAGTGTGGCTTTTCAGGGAATCAGAAAGGTCTTTATTTGGTTGTAATGTGGCTCACCTAATAGGTAGGATATTTTTGGCTAAGTGACTCAAAATATTTCAATCAAACCCAAAGACTCAAGCATATCATAACCACATCATTTTTCTATCTTTCACACACAATCTTGTTCTTTTCCTTTTTCTTTTCATCATTCTCTCGGGGTTCCTAAGAACTTGCTCTTAGTCATTTATGAACAACATAAGTAAGTTTTCCTCATTTTCTTTCTCTTTTTCACCAATGTTCATTTTTCTAACTTTTCCCATGGAAACCCCTCCAAAATTTTCTTTTCTCTCTTCTCTCTTTTTTTTTTTCGCACATGGCCTCACATCACATTCCCACAATTCACACCATTCAATAAATCACGATCATCTTATTCATCAACCCTTCTAATCAAAGAAAAAAAAATTCATTCAAGGCTCAAAGGGGCTACAAGTGAAGATTTAAGGTTGGTGTATGGGAAATGGGCTATGAAAGAACATACCTAAAATCATTTTCACCCTATTACCACACTTGATGCAACCTCAAGAGAGAAATTTGTCAAATTCTAGGAAATAAGTCTAACAACTTTGTCACTCATCAAACGAAAAAAAATGGCACAAATTCCTCACAAGGTAGAAATTTTCGTTACTCCTCAATAATTATCCAATTTCGAACAGTTATCATGCAAGGATTTAAGTTTCAAAGATCAACATATCAAGCAAAACAACTCCTATCATTGGCTACTCTATCACATAGATTATCATTCTTAATTAGCAAATATCTCGATTATCAATCAACAATTCTAGTTTAAGTAAAGACAAGTAAGTAGTCATAACACCATCATAATCAAAAAGTTCCGACTGTCCTATGTTCAAAAGCTCCTCAACAATGCTCAGACTATTCACTTAGAATAAGTACCACAAATCAAGAGTTCAAAAATACTAATTTTAAGTAAAAGGCCTTGCAGAGAGCAATTGTTCGCACTGAAGCAAAAGAACAAGGATGGTGATGGTTCAGAAAAAACAAAAATTGAAAACAAAAAAATAGAAAAACAACGAAACAACGAAAATAAAAAAACAGGAAAATGAAAACAAACAAACGTTTCCCTTTTCCTCTCCTCATCCCCCCAAACTTGTTTCACTCGAAGGAGTGGAAAAGTTTGAAAGTTAGATAAGGAAAAAGGAAACGGTACCTCATTCCTCCTCCGAAGGATCCTCCATCTCGACATCGGGAGATGGCCACACGGGCAGTCGCCGTCGGCGGTCTTGTCGCTCTCTTTGCCGGTGTAGGTAGACGGACTCAGGTTGCATGTTCAGGAAGAGTCACTGCATCTGAACGTCGAGGTTATTCAACCTCGTGTTCACATTCTATCGAAAGTCTGCCTGCCGTGCGTGCTCTGCTGCATGCAAATCAGCCTGCTGCTGCATAAACTGGTAGATCGTCGCCAGATCCACCCCGGAAGATGAAGACTCTCCCGAGAAGTGGTGTAGCGGCCGTCTGCCGGTCCGGTCAGGGTTGTGCTCTCCTCCTTCGTCATCCTGAGGTTCCTACTCCTCGGGCATTTCTGGGGGCGTCTGCGGCGGTCGCTGGTCTGGCCGGGTCAGTGGTCGGTGTCGAAGTCTGGAGGTACCTGGGCCTCCTTGTGCTCCGACCATCAACCTTAAGTGGGTGGGTGTGCTCATCAACCAATTATCACGGAAGTGATAATCGGTGACGTGAGTGAGGTCTCGCTGTGGAAGTGGAAATTTGTCCCCATTGGACATCCGCAAAGACCAACCTGATGCCCGTGGTGAAAGCATCAACATCTTCACCAGAGTCCCAGTGCCGAGCCCTCGGTTGTCATCCTCAAGCGACTCGATTTGTTTCAAATCGATCCCCACATGCTCCGCAATCGGGGTGATCAATCCCCCGCTCCAAATGTTGCCTTTGGTGGCTTTGATCTGATGCCGCCATTGGTCCATGACTAGCGCCGCGAAGCTAAACTGCTCCCTTGTCAGCATGCAATTGAGGGCAAAAAGTTCCCCCACTCTCACTTTCCCGCTCTCATGTCTGCCGGTGATCGACATCCCCATGCATCTCTGAAGATATCTGAAAACTGGCTTGTCGATGGAGGATACTTTCAAAGTCCCCGAGTCAAACTCCCGCAGGTCTTCTTTGGCATCAGATGCAATCTGGGACCAGAAACGGGCAATGTCGAAGTGTGGGGGGAGAAAACCGACCCCCCCAACATGGACTCCCCAGATTTCTTCAAGCTCGTCCCTTGGAATTTCGTAGTACTGGTTCAGAAGCTGGAAACCAATTGTGGTTGGCTCTGATTCCGGCTGAACCTCGAAGACGCGGAGTGAAGCAAAAACTCCAGGACAAGTGACGGGTATGTCGGCCAGCGGGCTGTCATCCAAGCATTCCAATCAATTCTCTGCAAGAGAGCCTCAACATCTGCTCGGATTCCCAACATTTGCATTGTCTCCGGGCATGGGTAAAGTGTCTGCCAGATAGTGAACTCATCTCCTGAAAATTTTCTGTATCGCCTCTCATGAGCTTGTTTGGCGAATGTGGGTCCAAAATCCATGGTCAAACTGCAAGGGTAGTGGAAAAAATTTGTCAAAGTTCATCACAATTCTTCACAAAATTTCCAATGTAAGTGCATGCAATTGTGCAAAAATCCACAGAAAAAAATCTACCCATGCAAAATTGATTCGACATTCATGCAATTCAAACTCTATCCTAGCATATTACCTTCTTGTTTGACAGAATTTTCCCAGAAATAACAAAACTAGAATAACACCCCCAACTAGAATCATCCCCCAAACTATCGTACGTAGAAATCAATGAAATTCAAGCAGCAAACCAATCACAAGTAAGTATATCGACAAAAACATCTAACCATATCGAATAATCACAAAGAATAGCAACGAAATTGACAAAATTGCAAAAAATGAAAACAAGGGCTCCAAATTCATTTTTTATCAAAAATCATGCTCAAATCCTTCAAAACATGTGAAATAATCGAAGAGGAGAGTGTTAGGATACATACCGTGGTTGGTTTTGATGAATTTGGAGAGAAAAAATTCGAGGTGGTGTTTGGGAGAGTGAGAGCGGCGTGCGTCGTGTGTTTGTGAGGAAAAATGAAGAAAAGTGGGTTTTAAACCCATCTCTGTCCGACTCAGCAACGCTCGCGTCGATCGACGAAGGCGAAACATTCCCGTCGATCGACGAGCATCTTCGTCGATCGACGAGGCCAAATTTCCTCGTCGATCAATGCCAAAGAGCATCGATTGACGTGGTCGACAGATGACTGGACCTGAAACAACTCAAAAAAGAAAAACGAAACTCAACTGACTCGACTTGACGGAATTGAAAAATAACTGAAATAAATAAAGCAGGAAACTGTTGGGTTACCTCCCAACCAGTGTTTGGTTTATTGTCGCTAGCTCGACAATACCTGAGTTTTTAAGGGCGGTTCAAGTAATACTTCTCCACTGCTCCGATCTGAAGAGGGGTGAAGTATGGTTTCAGGTTTTGCCCGTTCACTTTGAAATTCTTTCCATCTTGGCCAGCTAGTTCAACTACACCGTTCATGAATTGGCAGATCACGGTGTATGGTCCGGCCCACTTTGACTGCAGCTTTCCGGGCATGAATCGAAGATGGGATTTGAAGAGGAGAACCTTGTCACCTGAATAGAAAACATGCGAGCGGATCTTCTTGTCGTGGAACCTCTTCGCTCGATTTTTATAAATGACGTTGTTCTCATAGGCTTCGTCCCGAAAGTCTTCTAATTCGTTCAGTGCCATAGCGCGTTCTTTTGCAGCTGTCATCCAATCCAAATTTAATTCCTTCACTGCCCTCCAAGCTTTGTGCTCCATCTCGACGAGAAGATGACATGACTTCCCGAAAATCAGCTGATATGGAGATGTCCCAATCGGTGTTTTGTAGGCGGTACGGTATGCCCAAAGTGCATCGTCGAGGACTGCCGCCCAATCCTTTCTTTGCTTTACCGTCTTCTCCAAAATCTGCTTGATTTCTCTGTTGGATAGTTCTGTCAGCCCGTTCCCTTGAGGGTGATATGGGGTGGTAACGCGGTGCTTTACTCCGTACCTAGCAAGAAGAGAAGAAAGCCATCTGTTACAAAAATGTGATCCCCCATCACTTACCAGGGCTCTTGGTGTTCCGAATCTTGTGATGAGCTTTTGAAGGAACTTGATGACGACTTTGTGATCGTTGGTGGCTGTCGAAATAGCTTCGACCCAACGTGATTCGTAGTCCACCGCCAATAGAATGTATGTGAATCCTTGCGATGGCTGGAAGGGTCCCATGAAGTCGATCCCCCAGACATCAAATATTTCAACTTCAATTACCGGAGTCTGTGGCATCTCATTCCTCGGCGTGATGTTGCCGGTCCTTTGGCAGCGATCACAGCCCGTTATCCATCCGCGACAGACTTCGTAGATGGAAGGCCAATAGAACCCGCTTGCAAGAATTTTGAAGGCAGTCCGGTTGGCTGAATGGTGGCCGCCAGTAGGAGATGAGTGGCAGGCTTCGAAGATTTTGTGCCACTCGGACTGGGGCACACAGCGGCGAATGACGCCGTCAGCACATCTGCGCCACAGGTAGGGATCCTCCCAATAGTAGAATCTGACGTCGTGCAGGAACTTCTTCTTTGCATACGGAGAGGAGTCCGGAGGAAGTATGCCGCCGACTAGATAATTGGCGAAGTCTGCGTACCACGGGGTTTTGGATTCATACATCTCTTTCATGTCCCTCAAGGCATAGACCTGTTCGTCGGGGAATGTCTCTCGGATTGTCGATTGATGATCGTCCCCTTCGACTGGTGGTTCGAGCCTTGACAAGTGATCGGCGATGACGTTCTCGCTTCCTTTTCTGTCCTTGATCTCCAAGTCGAACTCTTGCAACAGCAGTATCCATCGGATCAGTTTGGGCTTGGCATCATGTTTTGCGAACAAGTACCTGATTGCTGCATGGTAGGTGTAGACAATGGTCTTTGAGCCTATCAAATAAGACCGGAATTTGTCGAAGGCATACACAACCGCAAGCATCTCCTTTTCCGTCGTGGTGTAGTTGCATTGGGCAGGATTCATGCTCTTGCTGGCATATTGAATCACATGGAAGAGCCTTCCTTTCAGTTGGCCCAGAACTGCCCCAACAGCGTAATCGCTGGCGTCGCACATCAATGTAAAGGGCTCTTCCCAATCTGGTGCGGTAAGGATTGGTGCAGTTACCAGCGCTTCTTTCAGCTTCTCAAATGCTTTCAGACATTCTTCATCAAAAACGAAGGACACATCCTTCTCCAGCAGGTTACACAAGGGCCGGGATACCTTTGAGAAGTCTTTGATGAACCTCCTATAGAATCCTGCGTGACCTAGGAAGCTTCGGACGGCTTTGACATTTGTTGGTGGTGGCATCTTCTCTATAGCTGTCACTTTGGCTCGATCCACTTCCAATCCTTCGGCTGACACTCGATGTCCCAACACAATTCCTTCCCGAACCATGAAATGGCATTTCTCCCAATTGAGGCACAGGTTTGTCTCAGTGCATCTCTCAAGTACAGTAGCCAAATTCTGCAAACAGACATCAAATGAGCTACCAAAAACCGAGAAGTCATCCATAAATACCTCCATGATGTCCTCGATCAAGTCGTGGAAGATTGCTGTCATGCATCTCTGGAAGGTGGCCGGTGCATTGCATAGTCCAAAGGGCATCCGTCGGTAGGCGAACACTCCATATGGACAGGTAAATGCCGTCTTGTGTTGATCTTCAGGAGCCACAACTATCTGATTGTACCCTGAGTAACCATCAAGAAAGCAATAAAAAGGATAACCAGATAATCTATCTAGCATTTGATCAATGAATGGAAGAGGAAAATGATCCTTGCACGTGGCGGTGTTCAAGGCTCGGTAGTCAATGCAGACTCGCCATCCCGTGATCGGTCTTTTCGCTACTTTTTCTCCATCGTCATTCTTCACTATTTGCATCCCTCCTTTCTTGGCTACTACTTGCGTAGGGCTCACCCACTTGCTGTCGGAAATTGGGTAGATCATGCCATGGTCAAGGAGTTTGAGAACTTCCTTCTTTACAGCTTCTTGCATGATGGGATTCAAACGTCTTTGTGCTTGTCTCTTTGGTTTGGCATCCTCTTCAAGGATGATCTTAAAGAGGATGATCTTGTGCATGCACAGCGAAGGGCTGATCCCTTTGATATCTCCCAAAGTCCATCCGATGGCGGTCTTGTATGTCCGTAGAACTCGCAGCAATTTTTCCAACTCCCCCTGTGAAAGATAAGCAGAAACAATAACAGGGTAAGTGTTATCAGTCCCCAGGAATGCGTACCTGAGATGTGGCGGGAGTGTCTTGAGCTCCAAAATTGGTGGTTCAGAGCTGGAAATCAGCTTCTCCAGTTTGCCGTCGATCGACGGAGCATCTTCATCAATCGAAGAAGATGTTGTTGTAGCGTCGATCGACGAGGCAGTGGACTTGATCAACGAGGACTGGCTGTAGTGGCTGGGCAGCGGTTCTCTTTTAAGCTCTTTCTCTCGAGTCACCTCCTCGAACACATCCAGCTCCATGACCAGATCCATGATCCCCTCGGTTGCTTCGTCCAGATTTGTGGACGAGGAAAGGGAGTGTTGCAAGCAGTTTTCCAGTAAATCCGGCTCACTTTTGAAACAGGTGAAAGGGGAAGATATTACCGGGCTGAAGCAGTTGATCATGTGGCATTCTTCTGCATAGCTTCCACCATTGTGCTTCTGCATTGCCTTGTAAATCAAGAACATGACGGACTCATTGTTCACTCGAAACGTCAGCTTGCCGTCGCGGATGTCGATTAATGCCCCTCCAGTTTTCAGGAATGGTCTTCCAAGGATCAGAGGAATGTTCCGATCCTCCTCCATGTCGAGCACCACAAAGTCATTGGGAATTATGAAGTCCTTTACCTTTACCAACACATCTTCAACGATGCCCTTTGGATAGGTGACTGATCGATCGACCATCTGAAGAGAGATTGTTGTGGGCTTGATGCTTCCGATCTTTAACCGTCTGAAAATTGATAGCGGCATCAAGTTGATCGAAGCCCCTGAATCACAGAGAACCTTCCCGAAGGTCTCACCTCCGATGACAAAAGAGATTGTGAAGGAACCCGGGTCTTCCCTTTTGATTGGCATCTTCTTTTGGATGATGGCGCTGCACTCTTCGAACAGGTTGACCGTCTCGTGCTCCAAGAACGGTCTTTTATGAGAAACCATGTCTTTCAGAAACTTGATGTACCCGGGCATTTCTTGAAGAGCTTCTACCAATGGGATGTTGATATGCACATTCTTCATTGTCTCCAGAAATCGTGCATACCTTTCGTTCATCTTGGTCTTGGCAAGCCGCTGCGGAAAGGGCAGAGGCGGCTTGTACATTGGCAGAGCAGGGGCAGCCGTCGATCGATGAGCATTAGCCTCGGTCGACGGATGCTTTGGTGCTTTGTCGATCGACAGAGGTGTTTCGTCGATCGACGGAGCTTCTCCTGTGACGACTTCTCCTTCTTTCTCGGCTACCCCTTCATCTCGGGTGTCTGTCCCTGCTTGCTAGGGCCCTTCGTAGGTTTTGCCCCCTCTCAGAGTTATAGCGTTCACATGGTTCCTCTGATTCTGATTCTTGGGGTTGACCTGAGTGTTGTTCGGAAGTTGTCCCGGTTTGTGTTTAGTTCCAAGGGCATCGGCGATCTGGCTGACTTGATTTTCAATGATCTGCACGTGCTTTTTCACCTGATCGACCTTTGTGTTCACCCCTGAAATTTCCTGCTTCAGCTTGGCTACAGTGTCGGTGGAACCTTCCATGAATTTAGCCAAAATCTCCTCAAGATTTGGCTTCTTCTTCTCCACTATTACTCCGTCTTGTACGGCGAATCCTGGTGGTGGTTGCTCTGCAGCTTGAGGGTTTGCATAGGAGAACCCAGGGTGATTCCTTGCGTGACTGAAGGTGTAGGGCTGATTATTCTGCTGATTGTGTTGTTGATATCCTCCTCGGTAGTTGTTTTGATAACCGCCCCTTTGAATGAAATTCACCTCAGCATTGTCTTCCTCGGTTGGACCCTGCACTGCTTCAACTGCAGCAATTGTTTTCTCCTGCTTCAGATTAGCAAACTCTTCCCTGAGCTTTTTCAGCTCGGCTGCCAAATCGGGTTGCTCGGCAACTTTTTCCACCGCTTTTCCACTACTTTCTCGACAGCTTTCACAGGCCGAGTTCGGCTTGATGACCACCGTTGAGTGTTGTTGGCCATCTTTTGGAAGAATTCCATGGATTTCTTTCCACTTTTCGTCATGACTGTGTCTCCTAGAGTGGTGTCCACCAACTTGGCTGTCTTATCATTGAGCCCTTCATAAAACGCCTCAGCTTGTTCTCCTGGCGGAAAACCATGTCCGGGACAGGCTCTCAGCAGCTCTTTGAATCTTTCCCACGCCTCACTGAAGCTCTCGTTTGAGCGAACCTGATGATTTCTTTCCGTTTTTGCCTGATAACATTCGGAGAGAAAAAGTTCCCTAGAAACTCGTTCCTCAATTCGGTCCACGTGCCTATGCTTCCTTTGTCTAGTGCAGTGAACCACGATTGTGCCTTATCCCTCAGAGAGAATGCGAATAGACGCATTCGGATGACACTCTTGCTGACTCCTCCAATTTTTACAGTGTTGCAGAGCATGATGAACTTGTCCAAATGCGCATAGGGGTCATCAGTAGGTCTTCCTCCGAATAGATTTTGTTGCACCATCTGCACCAATCCGGTCTTCAGTTCAAAATTGTTGGCATTGATGCCAATCTTGAAGTCAGTCTCCTTGAACCGAGGTTTGTACCGGTTCTGCATGGCTTCATCTTCTTCCTCATCGTCGGATTCTTCTGGAGGGTCCTGATTGTCTTCCTCTTCATTGTCGGGATTGTCCTCAAACAATGAGTTATGGCGAAGATCCCTTCCATTCGGATTGTTCCTCTCGAGGTCTTTCTCCAGATTGTATTGTTGGATTTGCGCCCTCATAGCTTGGACCTCTTGGAGAAGCACAACCTGCTCCTCTGCAGTTAGCATTGGTGGTTGCGGTTGAATAACCGGTGGTGGCACGTTATCTTCCATTGTTTGATTACTCGAGCCTTCCTGAGCACGCTTATTCTTTCGAATCTTTCTGCAAGTGGCTTCAATATCCGGGTAATAATAAAGCGGGTCCTTTCCTCGAGCTCTTGTACTCATGCACTACCTGTACAGCAAAGGAGGTAGTGAGGTAAAACAGAAAATAAACGAAATGAACTGAATTAGGAAAACTGAGCCTCTGAAACAACAAAGCATCGATCGACGAGAAACAACGTCGATCGATGAAAGAAAACAACTTCGTCGATCGATGCTAAGAAGCGTCGATCGACGAGAAAAACGAAAATGCGAGAAAAATTCAGAAAGTACGAAAATTACAGCCTAAAGCAATATTTCAATCACAGACTTAATAGTAAGATTAATTCTATTCTTTCCCCGGCAACTGCGCCAAAATTTGATCGCGTATATTTTTAACCCGCGACTTAGCAAAGCTAATAATATAGCGGCAAATGAAATTATCGATCCCTCAGGGAAAGAAATAACGAAAAACCTTAAGTACTAAGTCAAACGTTCTTGAAAATACTGATTAGGAAAATCATATAAAAAGTTTTGTTGTTTTGAAAATTGCAGTATTTGCTAATGGAAATTAAACAGGAAATTGAAAAGCTTTTGAAGTCAAATATGAGAAGCACAGATTCCAGGGATATCTACCTATCAAGTATGACATGTATGAATGAATTGATTAATTCCCAATTTTAATTCCTCTTCGTAGTGAAACATCAGAAAAGTATTATGAACTTCTTTGTTGGACAATTCGTAAAGTAGATTAATTAATTACCTATCTCCGCTCGGTCTCAAGATAAATTAACTAACTCCAAAGATCTACAGATTTATTCCTATAATTAATCTCTTTCAGTTACGACAAGAAATCAGATTATATTGTAAAAATCTCTTTCGATTGAAAACTATCACAGTTACGTCTCAAGTAATCAACTAGATAATCCTAAGATGTGATCAGCAAATCAGAATTATGAATAAGCACAGATTTCACAAACTACGAAGGGAAGGGGAAAATAATTCAATTAATCATAACAAGCATACATTGACAGTTCGAAACCCTAGAATCTGAGAAAGGATTTAGTTACACATATTCACGGTAATATTCATCATAGAAAAATACAACCTGAATTGCATAAAAACTGGAATCCGGAAATCTTCCCGTAAAAACTTGTCTTCAAACATAAAACTCTAAAAACTCTTCAATAATAAATTCTTGTAATTACTCTAACTCTTTTCTCTCTCTAACTCTGGTCTTTCTTCTTAAAAAAACGAATTTACATGAATATTTATAGAGGTGAATGATGTATCTAGCAGTATCTAGGGTTAGATATGCGTTAATCTCCAAATCAGATCCAGACTAGGATTCTCGCATGTGCGTCGACCGTGGCTGTTTGGCGTCGATTGCTGGACCTGGAACATCCTCGTCGATCGACGAGGATTGGCAGCGATCGACGAGGCCCTTGCTTCCGTCGATCTCCCTTTTCTCTTCGCCGAGCGCTTGGCTTTTCTTTGCCTCGTCGATCGACGAGCCTCTTCGTCGATCGACGGGGTGCTAAAACTGGAATTCTAATCCTTCTCTGTTTTTCAGCTAAAAACCTGCATGATTTATCAAACACGACATTCCAAGTACAAAATCCAATTCATGCACGAAAATGATACAAAAAACGATCTAAACACTACACAAACAGTCAAAGAATAATAAGATAAGTTGGTGAAAATCCTAACTTATCAGGCTCTAGAAATAGAAAATGAAAAAGAAAAAAAAATATGTGTCGTTGTTTGTTAATCCTTATAAGCTCAAATGTATAATAAAAAAAATAGTTTAGAGCATAAAAGGATATGTGTGAAAAAAAAAGAAAAAAAAGAGAGAGAAAGAATAAAAGAGCCATGAGTTGTGTTGGAAATCTAAGGAGTTGGGTAGATGTTCATAGAAGGTGGTTTGGATTGATTGAGGAAGTACAACTTGATTGATTTTAGTCACTTGGCCAAATTTTCCCTACCTTTCACTAAAAAGCCTACATTACAACCTTGAATAAAGTCCTTTCTGATCTTAGACTTGTGTGCACATATTTTCAGTGGAGATTTAGAATATTTGCAAGCCTATGGTAGAACTTTAATACTTTTAGGGTTTCTCCATCTGTGAAGCTTGTTTAGATTTATTTATTCAAACCCTTGTATTGGTTTAAACTCTTTGATTTTATTTCAAATCTATTTTTTCAATTGAAGGATCGAGAGATGAAAATTGGAATAGGTCTTTGTTATTAATTGAAGGACCGAGAGGTGAAAATTGATAATAGGAAGTGAGAGTTTAATACTTTTGATTATCTGTCCGACCAAGAAGATTTCAATTGTAGGAAAATCTAGATCTTTATGAAATTGATTAATTAGTGTATTTTGAGGCCGAGAGGAGATAGATCACTAATTAGTAATTTAGGTTTTAATTGCCCGACCAAGGAATTAACTCCAAAATAAAAGGTTTTCCACCAAAATTGTGTTTCATGGGTTTGAATATTTAATTCTTGCAAGTTGATCAGATTGGTAGATTTCCCTGGAATCTGTGCTTTTTATTATTTGAATTTCCCCTTAATTATTTCTTTTAAAAAAACCAAAAACCTCAAATTTGATTTGCCCAAACAAAAGATCTGAAAACCATATCCAGTACATGATTTTCCCTCGTTGCACTATCCTTGTGGGATCGACCAACCCTTGGGTTGTTTAAAAATTTATTTGCCCTTTGCTATAATTTGTATGCAGATTTAGCATCGATAATCTACCCATTGCTGTAGCTTGTTTTTCTTCATCTGGTCCAGTTCTTTATCTAAGGTACCAAGAAAGTCCCACATTTCTTTGGCACTATCATACTCCAACGCTTCAGCCATTAGAGTAGGTGACAAGGCACCCAATATGAGATCCATGGCTACGTAATTTAGTTGATCACGGGCTCGTTCTTCTTGAGTCCATTCTTCAAGTGGCTTATCTACCATTTTGTCTGGTCCTGTTACGTCCTCTCCGACCCTTGTCTTCACCTTCTGGATTTTGATAGGTCTAACTTTGATCAATCGTCTCATCTCAGGATGCACGTTCATCAGTGTGATCATTGACCTCTTTTTCTAGGTAGAATAAGAGTCTGGAGTGAACTTGGGAAGCTTTGCGTTGTGCGCCATTTTCTTGAACCTGAGCTAAACACAGAAACACAGACATGCAAGGATAATCTGGATCTGGTCCTAAGCGACTTAGAAGCAGCTAGTCTGTAAAGACCAACCGCTCTGATACCACTTGTTGGTCCCCGATCAGAGTGTTTTATGTGCAGCGGAAGTATTAAATTTATCTAGCACGTGTCTTGCTAAGGTCTCGACTTAGCAAGTGTTTAACCAAAGTGTTTTAGCTCGTATATTCGTTAGTTTGATTGTAGTTTATACTTCAACACTTGATGTGTTGAGTTTCAAATGTATCTAAGCATAAGTAATAACAAAATAAAGCGATAACGACACAAGGGTTGTTATAGTGGTTTGAACAATTGTTCTATGTCCACTCTTCAGTCCTTTGACTGCAAAATCACTAGAAGAATGAGTACAAGGTCAGGCCTGATCTCTAACGTTGAGCAGCTCCTCCGTCTGGTCAGCGCGCACCTTTAAGCACCTCGATCTCCAATCTTCAACCGGTGTCGCTCCTTAGAGTGAGGACAAACCTCCCTTCTCCTTGGACGTCGACTGTTGGGAGTTTTATAGTTCTTCCCGGAACCTATTCTTGTGTTGGCGTTGCCCGTACAAATCACTCTTGCACCGCAATAGTGACTACTTGATTCTTTCTGGACTAGAAGGAATCCCACTATAACCTTTAGAATATAAACTTGACAGGTCTCGAGCTTCTGTTATGAGAGCTTGCGAAAAGCTTCAATTAAGAACTTAGCTCGGATGAGTTCGTGTGATGCAGAAAATGTGTTTAATCTCTTTTGTTATCTCTTGTATGTAGAAGTCGCGAACCTTTGAGTCAAGTAAGGATAACACCTTTTTATAGGTGAAGATTCAAACGACTGTTTGAACCTTATCTGTTAGACTCAAAGGGAATACTCGCATATTTGCGTTCTTCCTTTTTCTGCAGCGGACAGAGACTCTTCAAGTCCCTCGTCTCTGATTGGCGTAGCATCTATCTGTAGCCGTCTCTTGTCAGAACGGATCCTTTGTAGGTCTGAACCCTTTTCATGATGATTGTTCCATCATCTTGATTGGTCGGGTTTCCTTGTAATTTGTAATCTGTCTGAATCTCGACTTTGTAAATTCTCTCCTGATTGCTGATTGTCGACTGCTGGCTGCTGCTGTGTGTCGGACGTCTCCGTAGTTTGTTGGAGTTCCTTCTTCAGCATCCTTGTCGCGTTCCTCCGCATTCTTCAGTAAACTAGATTCTTTTCTCTTTCTTATTCTATTACAACTCGAGTATAAATTCCTATATAGGACATTTTACAATTGAATCGATACTGAGTTGTTATAACTTTGATGCACCAAAATATATCAAACTATGATTATGAAATGGTTTACAGCAGAGGGATCTAACAATATTCCTAACAACTTGTAATAGCCCTGTATAGGTTCATGAGTTAGTTTATCCTTGTACTTATAATCAAACTCATTATATGGATAAGCTGACTTGTTGATGACAATCTCTTTTTGTCTAACAAATGGTCTTTATTTTCCTTGCTGAACTTACACGTCCTAGTGTAATCAACAAACTTCTTCTTCAACTCTCATTTACTTAAGATTTTAATGATCTGAACTTACTTAAAAATTTATTCTAATCGAGCAATATCTCTCCAAATTTAAGGGGGACGATCTTAAGTAGAGTAAGTTGTATTTGAGGGGAAACTTTCTCTCTGATATTTCTTCACTTGTAAAAACTCTAAAAATTTTATCATTCCTCATCAGCTTATTTTAGAGATGGCTTTGACCACACCAAAAAGGGGGAAATTGTTAGGAGATTTGTTAGAAACTTCCTTATGTTATATTGTTATGGTGGGTCAAAGTATGTAAAAGCCATCTTAGTTTGCCTCTAGATAGTTTCAATATAGTCGAAAAATGTAAGGCCCTATATAAGCTTTGTATCGAGTTGTAAGTTGGAATTAATCTGAAGACCAGACTGGTTAATCAGTCTGGAATGCACAAAGGCTCAACAGACTAAGGTTCGCGCCAAACCTACAAGTCTGGGAAATATGAGTCTGGACTGATAAGTTTTGATTTCACCAAGTATGAGATCAACAAATATGATCTTATTAGTACATCAAACTTACTAATATAGGGACCAAGCGTATACTGATGGATGACGGCACCAACATGAATTTCCCAAAGTCCTGGTCCCAGCGCAAAGAGATAAGAAGAATCATTTGAGGAACGTACTGACAAGAACATATTTTAAAGATTGGAGATTCCTCAAAGTCTGCAAGCACGAGACTCCAAGTTTGGATACCTAGGACAACTAATCGAAGATTCCTCAAACTGAAGACAGTGCCGTTCTAACACAAAGGCGAAAAGTCACTGTCGTCATAAGAAAAAGCAGAGCAGGTGCAGAATATCTGGAAAAACACCACCTTCCCGCCTATCGCAACAGTCAACAGAGACATCCAATTGGACATCATCCAATTTGTCTCTAACGAACATTTATTTCAAACCTTCACCCTCACGACTATAAATACCAGAGAATACAAGAGAGGAAGATTAACGATACCGAACATTTACCAAGCTTACAAATTTTCAAAGAGCCAAAACTCTGCTAATTTGTCTACAGAACCGTTCGAGGCTATTAAAGCTTTTAGTGTGTCACTTCTGTCTCTCGGTAATCTTTCCTTCAAAAAAAGATTACAACAGTCAAGTACGTCTTGTACTCTGACTTTTACGGGCGATCTGCCGCCGTGTTGAAAGTTTTGGGAAACTATAAATACCCCATTCTGGCGACGAGGAGGCTGTGTGGTATGCCCACACTTCAAGGAGCTGCGAAGTGGAGGACGAACAAAGGACCAGGCGAGTGAGCTTGTGGACTAAAGGACGAGGCATTCTTTAGCAAGCAATAGATCGTAGGAGCACCTTATATTATCCAACACTTAGTGGATTTCCAGACTTGCGTCTGAAGAGTGGACGTAGGACCTTTAGAGTCCGAACCACTATAAACCCCTTTTGAAATTTACTGCTTTCATACTTGTTGTCAACTTACTTTCACTTAAAACTCAACACTTAAGTGTTGCAGTATATCCTGAAAATTGACACTAAGCATACTTGATCAAAAAGCACCTGAAATAAATAGATTTGACAAACTATGCTGACACGTCACCATTAGCTTGGATAAGTGCAACTTACCGAAACAAATAAATTCTATTCCACTGTGCATTTACGATTACTATTAAAAAAACCGGGACCAACAATATTATCATGCAATTTTATGGTGTATAAAACATCAAATTTAATATATAATATAAATAATTAAAACTCCACGCATCACATAGCTGTAATATAGTATATTTTAAAATAAAATCGGATGATAACTATGAAAAGTATAGTTGTATTATTGATCTGTTTAATTGATTAATAAATCCTATGATTTCGGAAACATTAATTACTTCTACCCACAATTAAGCTTAAAAATTTGCGCGCGCGCGCGCCCACACACATATATATATATATATATATATATTTAACTTTTTAAAATTTGTACGATTATTTTTACTAATATATGAGGCCGATTTATGTATAATTAATTATCAAATTAAAGTTTAACCAAGCCCTAATCATGATCAGTTCAAATTTAATATATTAACAACAAATTAATTATAAAAAATTCAACAAAACTGTAGGGAAATATATTCCTGTATTTCACTCAAATAATTTGATGTACATAGAGGTGTATATATAGAAGAAAACAAATCTAAAGTAAATCTATTCTAGATATGTACACTATACATAAAGATATGAATATATCTATTATATTCTAACACCCCCCGCAAGCAAAGACGGAGGTGAAAGTCGAAGCTTGTCGCAGAAGTGCTCGAAGAGGTCCCGGGATAAACTCTTCGTGAAGATGTCAGCAATTTGATCCTCAGACTGAACGAACTTGGTACGAAGCTTGTCGGCAGCCACGAGCTCACGGAAAAAGTGATAGTCGATGTCGATGTGCTTGGCCCTCTTGTGAGATATCGGATTCTGAGTGAGAAATAGGGCAGATGCATTGTCCGAGTACAAAATCGGAGTCGACAGTAGATCCACTCTCAGTTCACGCAGGAGATTAGCTATCCATTGCATTTCAGAGGCTGTATTGGCGATGGTACGATACTCTGACTCACAACTTGACCGGGAGACCGTGGGCTGCTTCTTAGCACTCCAAGAGACTAGGTTCGGACCGAGGAATATGGAATAACCATAGGTTGATCGATGCGTGTCTGGACAGCGAGCCCAATCAGCATCGAAATAACCACGTAAGTGAGGACTTCCCGGAGTGAATGTCAATCCAAAATGCACAGTACCTTTCACATAGTGCAGGATGCGCTTGAGAGCCTGAAAATGCTCAATTGTCGGATGTTGTTGATACTGGCTCATGGTGTTGACCGAGTACGCAAGATCCGGTCGAGTAATGGTAAGATACTGTAAGGCACCGAGAATAGAGCGATATAGAGTCGGGTCCTCAAAGGAGGGCCCTTTGGCCGTGAATGTCACGCCGGGAGCTAAGGGGGTGGAAACATGCTTTGCATCAGTCATCTTTGCATGGTGCAATATTTCCAAAGCATACTTTGTCTGCGTGAGATACAAACTAGAAGAAGAGTGGAAGGCTTCTAGACCAAGAAAATATCCAAGTTTGTCGAGGTCTTTGGTGCGAAATTCCGAGTTCAATTGCGACATGAGGGCAGCGATGGCTTGTGAGTCATTTCCTGTGATAATGATATCGTCCACGTACACCAATAAGTATATAAGAAATGTCTTCCAAGCCAGAACAAATAGGGAGGTGTCGGCGGAGCTGCATAGAAAACCAAGAGATAATAAGAAGGTCTGGAAGCGCTGGTACCAAGCCAAAGGCGCTTGCCGGAGTCCGTAGATTGCCTTGTTCAGGGAACAGACGTGAGTCGGATGGTGGGAGTCAGTAAATGCTGAAGGCTGCTCCAAGAAGACCGGAGTAGATAGAATTCCATTCAAGAATGCATTCCTGACATCCAATTGGTGAATCGGCCAAGAGCGCATTACAGCCAGGGCGAGGACGATGCGAACAGTTGAAGCTTTCACCTCTGGACTGAAGGTGTGAGTGAAATCGAACCCAGGGACTTGGCTAAAACCCTGAGCAACTAGCCGAGCTTTATAGTGATCAACAGAGCCGTCGGCAAGCAGCTTGGTCCGGTACACCCATTTAGAACCAACAACATTAGCATTTGGCGGGCGTGGAACCAGAGTCCAGGTATTATTTCTGGATAAAGCCGTGAGCTACTCATGCATGACTTGAGTCCATTCAGGAACCTTGAGAGCAGACTTGATTCCACGAGGTTCCGGTAGAGCTGCAGAAATAGAAAACACAGAAACCAGATTAATGTCAACCGGATATCGAGGTTTAAATATTCCAGACTGAGCGCGCGTCTGCATGGGGTGACGAGGAAGAGGTAAAGAAGGCGGAGAAGGTGGTGCGGCTGGGGGAGGACTTTCGACGGGAGGTGGCTCGACAGGATTGGGGGGCTCGGGCTGTGGAGGCACAGGCAGCGGAGGAGCCGAGGAAAGGATATCCAAGCAGCAGAGGATGCAAGGTGGGTCAGAGCCAGGCGAGGAAGGTGTGATTGGTGTTGAAAGAGTAGAGTTTTCGAAATATTCAGTGAGCGAGAGTCGAGGCATAGGAGTGGACTGGACTAGGTTAGAGAATGGAAAAAAGTTTTCATCAAACCGAGCATGGCGTGTTATATAGACTCGATTTGAGAGAGGATCTAGACAACAAAAACCTTTGTGATTTGAACTATACCCAATAAATACACAAGGCAGGCTACGAGGCTCGAGTTTATGTTTGGTGTAGCCTCTGAGACAGGGGAAGACTCTACACCCGAAGGTGCAGAGAGAGTCATAAGATGGTTTGGTTTGAAACAGAAGTTCGAAAGGGGAGGCATTATAAAGGAGGGGAATGGGAAGTCGGTTAATTATATAGACGGCAGTACTAAAGGCTTCTACCCATAACGAGAGAGGAGAGGAGGATTGAAAAAGCAATGAGAGACCCATTTCAGTTATGTGACAGTGTTTACGTTCAGCACGACCATTTTGTGAGGGTGTATAGGGGCAAGAGATTAAGTGATGGATTCCAGATTTAGCAAAATGATTTTTGAGGCGAGAGTTGGTGAATTCAGTTCCACCATCGCTTTAAAATTTCTCAAGTTTTCGGGAGAATTGGGTTTCAACAAACATGTGGAATTTATGAAAAATCTCGAAAAAATCAGATTTAGCTTGCAACGGATAGAACCAAATAAATCTAGAAAAATCATCAATGAACACAGCATAATAACGAAAACCAGATTTTGATTTAACGGGCGATCGCCCCCAAAGATCGTAATGAATAAGATCAAGGACATTGGAGGCGCGTTTATCAGAAATAGAAAAAGATAAATGTGTGTTTTTAGCTAACTGAAAAGATGTACACAAATTGTCATGCAAAACAGGAGACGAAGTAGAAAGGAAACTAAGCTTTTTGAGTAGACTAATGACTTTCGGAGAGGAATGACCGAGCCGGTTATGCCACGTCTCGAAGGGGGCGCGAGGCGGGCTGGATGATGAGGAAGCGGTTAGGGCAGGAACGGATTTTCAGAGGACATACAACCCATTCTTACGCACGCCGGTGGCGACAATCTTTCCAGTTTCGCGATTCCGAATCTGCAGCTGCGAATTAGTAAACAAAACATCAACCGGAAAGTCATGAGTCGGTCTACTAACAAATATAAGATTCTTAGTAATTGAAGGAACCACAAGCACATGTCGTAAAGACAAAGAATCAGAGAGAGATAGAGAGCCCGTATGAGTAATACGGAGACAAACACCATTACCAACAGCCACATGATCAGAACCCGAATAGTCAGCAACATTGTCCAAGGAGGACGGATCAACGGATATATAAGCAGAGGCGCCAGTCTCCAGATACCAGTCAAAAATCGGAGGCGAAGAGATAGAGCATTAGGCCAAAAAAACTTCGGCTAGATTCGCCGAGGGCGACGGACGGTAGGAATGCACATAAGACCTGTCAAAGCATTTCGGGCAGTCAAAAACATCATGATCGATTTGCCTGCAAAAAGAACACCACAACGGACGTTTCTTTCGGTTGCCACCATTAGAACGACCGTGAGACTTAGAGACTGCGGACTTTCCACCGGAATCATGCGACTCGGATGACGCCTGAAAAGCAATGGGCTGAGACAAAGTCGACGGTTCAGAACCGTGAATGAAGAGCTCATGGTTGATGGCTCGGGCAAGAAGGATGTCACACGTTGGGAGCGGTTCTTGGGCCATCTGAGCGGCCGTAAAAGTCGAGTATGTTGGGTTCAAGCCTCTGAGAAACTAATGAGATTTATCAGAGTCGTCAATGGAACGTCCGATGGCCGAGAGTTGATCACACAAACCCTTGAATCGCCCGCCGTATTCAGAGATTGTCAGATCTCCTTGCTTGATCGAGAGTAAGTCGTCTTTCAGGCTTAACTCACGGGCTTCGGATCGATGGCTGTAAGCACGAGATAGCGCGGACCAGACGTCATGCGACATCGAGCAGCCGATGATAACGGCCATGGACTCCTCAGTGAACGTAGAGACAAGAAATAACTTTATCAACTGATCGCGAGAGTACCACTTTGAAAACTCGGGGTTCGGGGCCGCGACAGCGCCAGGGGCAGCAGCGAGAGAACGAGGAGGGGCCGGATTGGAGCCGTCCACGTACGACATGAAATTCTGAGTAATGAGGAGTGGTTCGATCTGAGCGTGCCAAAGAAGATAGTTGGCAGAGGTAAGTTTTATGTTGACCATATGAATAATGGTCGAGAGAGGCAGCGTCAGAAGATCACCATGATCAATTGGAGCAGCCATGGTGACGCGAAGGAAGAACGATGGCTAGGGTTTTAGAGGAATTAGGGTTTTAGCCAGGGGCTGATACCATGTAGGGAAATATAATTCCTGTATTTCACTCAAATAATTTGATATACATAGAGGTGTATATATAGAAGAAAACAAATCTAAAGTAAATCTATTCTAGATATGTACACTATACATAAAGATATGAATATATCTATTATATTCTAACAAAAACTAATTATAAAATTTTACTATCGTTATAGAATTAAAAAAATTCACTTTGAATTTACTATTATTTATATATTGTCATATGAGAACTCTAAATTTATATAATAAACGATGTTATTTTACTTAATAGATATTCAAGAAATTGTAAAAATCCAAAATATATATGTATAAGCCATAAAGAATAAAAATATGATAATCTTCATGTGTCATATGATGTTAAATATGAAGTATTTCACAGTAAATTATAAGTATAACAAAGTATATATTTATTTAATTAATATGATTGTCATATAAATTCAAGAGAATATTATTTTTAAAAAATACAATTAATTAATTATAATAAAATATAATCGTGTGTTATACTAGTGTTGTATAAAAATGATGACATATCGTAGTTTAATAAAAGTAAACAAACCACATAATTATGAAGTTATTACTACTTTTTCCCGTACCTATTGAGTCACTAAGCTTCAAAATCTGGAAAAGAATTATAATTAGGATTGTAGTTTTCTATTTTGATTCGATTCATGATCCGTCACTATCTTATAATTATATTTAGGATTTGTTCTCTCCTATAGACTAGTAATTAGTTTGGTAAATGTTAAAACTTGGTAGCACTCAAATCGCACCTATTGTTCACATATTAATTTCTCGTGTGTTTTCTTTTATGTGTAGTTCTTCATATATTATTTGTAATTTATTCTTACAAATTGTATTTAAATAAATATCATAACTAGTTAGTTCTTAATAGAAGATCAATTCATGTTATTTATCTATTTAATTTTTTAATTTCACCTGCATGTTTTTAGAATTTTTGAAGTTTAATAAAAAGGTACTGATTAAAAAATAAATTGGGGCATCAATTTGACTTGTCGAGATTATAAATGTGGGGCCAATTTTTTTACTTTTCTTTCTTTCTTTTTTTTTAGGCACTTGTTCTTTGCTTTCATGCACGTGTAAGGTATATTTTCTCTGTGTGTATATATAGTGGTGTGATTATGATTTCTATTGTGCACGAACTTTCACATTATCACAACTCTATATTTTCGTTTTTGGAAGGGGTGAACCTATAGTCGTTTATATCTTATATAGATTGATGAGGGCATGCATGTTTTTCGTCTTTACATAATTCTTTGGCTTGTTTGTTGATTTTTTGAATTATTGATGCATAAACTACAGATGGAGAATAAGGTTATAGATCATTTTTCTCATAGGCATCCTTTGGTTCTCACTCAATATGTGTGTGATAAGGAGAGTCTAAATTGTTATGGTTGCTCTAATCCCGTAACTAATTTAGATTTTGCATACATATGCATGCAAAGCAATTGTAGCAATTTTATTCTCCACAAGAGATGTTCAGAATTACCAAGTCAGATTTGGCACCCTAGACACCCTCAGCATCCTCTTGACTTATATGAAACAAGTAGTTGGGGTTGGTGTGATCTTTGTTCTCGTGATCTTGGTAATGTTTTTGGGTATCGATGTCCTAGTTGCGATTTTGTCATTGATGTAACATGCACAAAATTAGGCATTGATGTTTTGTTAGAAGAGAAAAGAAAGTTACAACACCCGAGTCACCCTGATCACCCTCTAACACTCATGAGAAAGCATGCATTAGCATTTTGTTGTGATGGTTGTGGTGCTCAAGATGTAGACATGGCATACATATGTAGCACATGTGAGTTCTGGATTCACAAGACTTGTGCCTTGTTGCCCCTCATACTCCCCACAGATCGCCACCACCACGAGCTTTCTTTGGCCTTCTCTTTTCCGATGGAACATCGTTATGCCGACTTCAGATACGTGTGTGATATTTGTGATAAGAATTTTGATACAACATGTTGGTTGTACTATTGTGGTGATTGCAGATTCTTTGCCCATATCAAATGTGTTACATTCACGGTTGAGGACTCCAACTTGTAAGATCGATATATACCATATAAATATCCTTGTGTTGATTTATATATATGCTTTTAATAGATTTGAGGTTTATTTGTTTTGATTATATAATTATAATGGCATATATTTACTTTCAGAGATGAAGATAATAATGGTGGTCCCGATGTGATTCAGTTCCCGCTGCATGTAGATGACATAGTCAAGGAGTTGATCACACCTTTTGTAATGAGAGAAAAAGGTCTTACCAAAATCCCAGGTGTTGAAGACATGCCAACAACCGTTAATATGCGAGAAACGAAAACGAGTTTTTCATTTCTGTTCAACTATCACAAGCATTCTTTGAGTTTGATTTTAGACTCTCTTGAAGATGAAGAAAATCAGACCCAAGTGACTGATAAGGTAGAGGAAGAGGAAGACGAAGACGAAGATGAATCGAGGATATGTGAGGTGTGTGTTACGCCCATACTTTCTCCACCATATTACGTGTGCATTGATTGCAAATATTATGTCCACTCAATATGCTACCTTTTACCCAACACTTTATCATCATCATCATCTTCTTCTTCTTCTTCTTCTCTTGTCTCTCCTTTATACGGTGGCTGCCCAATAACACGCAATGAAATTCATAATTTCACACTCTATACAAGCTCAGAACTGACGGATAGGGACCCTTACTTGTATGAGTGTGAGCTTTGTAAGTTCGTTAGTAATGGAATGATGTACGAGTGTGACGAGTGCAAGATGAAGATAGATGTGAAGTGCGCATCTCTACCGAATAGCATCAAACATGTATCTCACCCACATCACAAACCACTAGTAATGACCAGACTATCAGCAAAAGATCGTGGTAGATGGAAGAAGTGCCATGGCTGTGAAGCTACCATTGACATAGGATATTGTTGTAGCAGTGACAACTGTGGTTTTGCATTGGACTTCAAATGTGCTCTGCTTCCCTCAAGTATACAAAAGCATGAGTTGGACAAACATCCGCTGTTGTTATCTTTTGATGCCTCTCTAGACCACCCAACCTACTTTATCTGCCAATTTTGTGAAAAAGAATTGCATCCCAAGAAGTGGATGTATCATTGTCGTCAATGCGACAACTCTTTCCACCTTCTTTGTCCCAAGATTGCATCTGGTTGGTACAGAAATGTGAAATTTGGACGTCAATTTTTGTTGGATGGTATTCACAACCATGCTCTCACAATCAATCATATCACCTTCCAAAAATGGTGTAACGTTTGTCGTCGGAATGTGTATAACTTTTGTGGATTAGAATGTGCATCATGTAACTATGTTGTATGCCTGATTTGCGCTGCAAAGAAGATGCAGTTTGTTGTAGATACAAACTCAACATTGTAACTGAAAAAATTCTACCTTTTTTTCCCCTTGTGAGTTCATTTGCAGTTGAATAAATTGTTATCGATAGATGAATTGTTTCTCACATTAGATTTGCAATTTATTTGTCTAATATAATTAATATAATTCATTTCCTAATTATATCAACTACATACCACAATCAAACATTTGGGCAAACTTTATCCTTATTGTAAATTAAAGTGATTCCAACGCAATAGCAAATAAAAAATAAATAGACGTTGTTGGGGTCACGCCCAAGTGACCCATACCAATCAAAATCAACTTGGATTCATGAACAAGATTCATAGAAATTCTGCCCCAGTGGCCACTAATGCATAGTCCAGTCAGCGAAGCCTAGCAAGACTAGAAGTCAATTCCTATTGACCACGATCGCCATCGATCCCAAGTACCGATCGATCCCGAACACCTATCAACCCCAAGCCACCAAAATAAGACAGTGAGAACAGTTACAGAAATCATGGGATGCCGCCAGCAGTTCACGTCAGCTCTAATCGATCTCGTGTTTATCGGAATAAACACGTGGTGGTCATGTTAGCCTAACCGACTCCATATTTATTGGGGTTGGTTACGAAGAACCCGAAGGTTGCACGAATTATTATAGAATTAGTTAGAGCCTAATTTTTACAAGTCTCCTCCTTTGAAAGTTATAAGAGGGAGGTCTCCGATTATTTTAAGGGAGGCTTTCTTTTGACTATTTTTCACCTGTTAGATTTCAAATTCATTTTCACGAAAACTAGTTGAAAATGTTGTTAACCACCTATAATATACCCTATTGTATTAGACCCCCTATATTAGGCCCTTATTCATTTACTATTTATTTCAAACAATAAAGTTGCTCACTCGACCCTAAGAGGGCTCTATTCCAATTAAATCAATGTTTTAATTATTTAAAATGACCAATTTATAAAATACATAATGATTTCGGCCACTTTTATCAACATATATCAAATATGGCCAAAAGTACATATTTTTAATTGGGATTTGTTAAAATGTCCTAATTAAGCAATGATTTTTGGGTTAGTGATGAAATTGAAACATAAAAATATATATTTTAAGTATTTTACTCAACATTAGTACTTAAAAATAATATTTGAATTGCTCTCGGATTGACTACTATTTTTAAATAATTTTTTTAAGCATAGATTGCTCTTGAGTCGCACCCAGTCACTCTCGGATCGCACTCGATTGCCCTCAAATCGCACCCGGTCCCTCCCATGTTGACCATTCTTTTTTATATAACTTTTTAACACGGGTCACACTCACACACATTTTGCACACACTCTCACACACACTACGCACTCTCTCACACATATTACACACACTACACACTCTCTCACACGTACTACACACACTACACAATATTTAATAATTATTATTTTATTTTATTTTTGAAAATTATTTGAATTTCACTGAAAATGTCAGAAACATGTACTTTTGGCTATTTTTGAGATGTATTCATAAGTGTGGCCAAAATCATAAGATGTAATTATCAAATTGGCTATTTCATAATTTCTCTCTAAATCAATTCTACTTATTTCATTTTTGCAACTCTTATTGCTTGCATTTTATTAATTTATTTTTCATTATCTGCTAGTATCACTAACAATTTTGGAGTAGCTATATCTCTAAAAATCAAACTTAGACACAAAGATTTATAGTGGTTTGAATTAGCAAATTATATCCATTATGTTCACTCTTCAGGCGCTTCAGTGTATTATTATAGGGATGAGGGTCATTTTAACCCTTAGAACATTCTTAAAAATCAAATTAACCTCTTTTGGGCTATTTAGTCCAATTTAATCGTCCAACTCTTTAATTTGACCAAATCTAATGTTGGTACCGAAATCAAAGTACTAGTATATGCAACAGAAGTTTTAAACGCATCTTGCACTTTCTGAAAACTGACTTGAGACCCAGTTTTCAGTTTCTGTAAAAAAAGTTCTAGCTCGGATAGTTTATGTTTCAATTTTCAAATACACACTTCAATAATTAGACAAGTATTGAAGGTTTCAAACAAGACCGAAAACTTAATATGTAGAAACTTAAAGAAAGCGATGAAATGACACATGATATAGTAGTTCGGAATCAAAGTCCTACGTCCACTTTTCCGAACTTAATCAGGAAATCCACTAAGTCACAAAGCACAAGCTTTCTCACGATCCATGCTGGCCCGTCGAAAACCTCCGTCCTTCGGTATGCTAGGTCACTCGCCCAAAAACTCCTTGTCGTCTGCTTCTTATTCAGAACTGAAGCAAGGACGCACCCTGCAACCTTCAATCTGGATGGTTGGATGTTTACTGTTCTTCCCAGAACTGAGATGGTTGGCAATGCCTGTGAGAATCAGTATTCCAGAGTAGAATACTGACTGCTGTGATTATTACTTGAAAAGAAATATTCACCAAGTGTTAGCTTAATCTTAGAGAGCTTCAGCCTCGTGCACTTAGACAGATGCACGGAAAGAATAGCTTTAGCCAGAAGACTTAAGCCTCGTGTTCAGATAACACGGAGTTTCAGAGAGCTTTCAACTTTTTAGTTCGACAAAGTATTGGCTTGCTTTTGCTTGATAGTTCTTGTGTTGTTTTTGTCGAAGTGTTGGACTATTTATAGGTGGCTGGGTTGATAATTCAAATTTCTGTCTGTTAGACTCAACGATCTAGCTGTTAGAGACAAAAATTGGGTCGTCCAATTATATCCCATTCTTCTTGTCTGCTTTGCTCTGCTCTACCGTCTTCTTTTCACTTTTGGCAGTGTACTTTCTACCTGCTCTTGTCAGACTCAGTTTCAGTTCGAGGAATCTTAAGTTTAAGTTTCCTCGTACTGACTTTTTGATTGATACTTTAAGAAATCTTGAACATGTCTTTGAGTTCCACTACGGGTTCCTCGTGTCTTCATATTTTTCACGTGCTCTTAAATTCTGAAATAAAAAACTGAGATTCTCCAAACTCAGTTTTAAGTTTCCGCTTGAATGGCATCGCAGGTGAAACTGAAAACTGAAATCCTCCTGATTTCACGTTTTAAGTTTCTATTTTCCTTGGGTGAAAACTCAGTTTCCAGAAACTGAGTTTCTGGATAATTCAAGTTTCTTCAAATTTTCAAACTTAAGTTCTTAAACTTGATCTTCGGACTTCTCGAGCTTTAACATCTCTGATTTCTTCCTTAGAGATTAAATCTCTATCTGCTCGATCTTCAGCTTCAGTTTCTAGTCTATTACAACTCAAGTTTCATCCTATACAAGAATTACATGTAAAGACATACTAGAAACCTAGAAGTTGAGTTTTGCACACCAAAACATCAAATGAGGGAGTAAACTGAAACTCAGTTTCTAACATCTAACCCCTTAACTTTTAAATTATTATGATACCCTAATTCATCTATATTTTATATCCATATATATACATCCTTAAACCACTTAATCATATGACAAGATTAATAATGATAAATATTAGTTATATAACAAAATTTAAATTATTTATCAAGCTAGATTTACATCCGCGCAATATGCCATAAACATTTAATAAAGTTTTTATTAATTATATCGAGTTGTGTGATTTAGCTTCATTTATATATTAATATAACTATAATATTAGTATCTATATATTTGCAGATTTAGATAAATATAATTAAAATCTTCTTTTCTTTCCCTCATGAAATTTATTATAGAATGTGAAAATGCCTTTCTCACAAAATAATAGACTAAATACTATTATGTGAAATATATTAGTTTGCATTCTTATATATTTACTTATATTTTTGTATAATCAAATTTGATTATTTCAAAAATACTTTTATAGTGTATGTGTTTGAGGATTAGAAAAAATATAAAATCATTCATAACGCCAAACGAAAGTAGTTTACATATTAATTGTGTCTAATAAGTCACGATTTCGAGTTACTCTAGGTTCATTTGAATGAAATTTATTTAATGAATTATATTACAAAAAGAAATTTAAGTTTAATACCCATGAATTTTATTTTCAATTCATGTATTACAAATTAAAAATAAAATCTAAGGAATTTAAAAATTATAAGTTACTGTTGAAATTGATATGTGTGTGAAATGTATGCATTTTGTGTGAATAAATGAAGCATTTTAGGGTTATTTCACATGCATTTCACCGATATATCATAGGTTTTTGTTAGAATTGGTGTTAATTTGGTGCTATTTACATTTCAAGTGTTGTAGGATAGAAAAGAGATGAAAAAGGTAAGGTTTTGCCAAGTTTTCGTGCATTTCTACCGAAATGAGGGTGTTAGAGACTTGAAATTCACCCGAATGAGGATTGGAATGCCAAAAGAGAGACAGAGGCAGACTTCGGCCAAAATGGGAAGCATTTATACCGAAATCAAAGTATTCGAAGTAAAAAAATCCAATTTTAGAGCCTAATTTCGATCGAAATCCTATTTCGGCCAAAATCATCATAGGGGGAAGTTTTCAAAGTTGGACAAAGCCAAGTTTTGGCTGAAATGGTGAGTATTTCGGCCGAATGGTTCGGAAGTTTTCCAAATGAAGCAGAGGCTCATTTCGGGTGAAATTTGGGCGCAACAAACTTAATATAAAAGGGGGAAATTAGATTTGAAGAGGACTTTGCGTAGTTACTCGAGATAACCACCACATAACTTCATCAAAACTCACTAAGGTCAAGATTTATCGAAAGATCTACTCAAGAGAGGAGATCAAGCATTGGAGAGATCAGTTTCATTTTCCTATACTTTGTAATGGATTTTTGTACTTTTGCTATTCAATTGTTGGCAAACCAAGGTATGGAGGGATGAATTACATTAGGATTTGCGTCTAAATGATTGTATTGAGCTTTGATTGATGGATTAAACGCTTTTCTTACTTTTCGCTTGAGTTTTTTTTTGTCTCGAGCTCATTTCTATCTTACTTTGTACCTTGCATGCCAAGTGTCTGATATTGGGTAGGTTAGATTGTGGCCAATACGTAGGTGTAATCTATGTGAATAGATTAAAACATAGATGTTAAGGTTCACTCTAACGAGAAGAAGACGAGACTTAGGTCGATAATTCACAAGCCTTTGGGAGTTACCTAGTGATAGGACAATTGAGAGTTGAAATATCCTAGGTAATTTACGGTTAACCATCCGGTAGTAAAGAGGGTAAACTTATGTAGGGTGGATCGAACAATTCAACTCGAGACTAAATAGGATTGAGAAGGTTTTTGATAGACATTGAAGTTCTTTGCATGTTTCATAAATAAGCCCTAGATTTCTCATATTGGTAATTTTATCAAGTATTTTCTTGCTTGTTTCTATTTTATTGCTTTTGGAGATTGAATTGTGGTTGGTTATTGTTGTTGAATGTTAATAGATTGCATGATGATGTATTGGAAGTCTTGTTAGTTTAGTTGCTTTAATTCATTACCTAGATAGTAAACTAATCATATTTTGATCATACTCGGATATCTTAAGTTGAAGTAGTAGCAAGTATTTAATTAGCGGGCGAATTGAGTCATTGGATTCGATATTTTTATTCTTGTGAGGAGTTTGTTTGTGTGTCAAATAAATTCCACATCAAGTTTTTGCACCGTTGCCGGGGACTCTTAAGTAGGTTGCTAGTTAATATTTGTGAATCTTTGATTTTGGTAGTTAAGTTTTATTACTTTTGTTTGATTGTTTGAGTTTGTTGTTGCGAGTTGTTGCATGATCACAAGGATGCTAGCTCGAAAGTTGGAAACCAAAGAAGGCGACAAAGGATTGAAGGAGTTAGAGTCAACATGGAAAATCAGCCAATAGTGACTGTGAAGATGTGGGCCAAATTGCAAAGGCAAATGAATGTGATGAAAGCATACATTTAAGAATGTAATTCACCGCCGAGGAGACTTATTAAGGATTTTGTTCCGACCAACTGAGGAAGAGAATGGTGGAGGATTCCGGATGGGAGTAAACACCATTCAATTTGAAATCAAGCATCATATCATCTTAATGATTCCAAACTCACAATATGGAGGCCATTCCACCGAAGATCCCAATGGGCATATATCTCAATTTTGGAGATCACAGACATTATCAAGATAAATCAAGTTCCTCAAGACTATATCCGGATGAGATTATTCTCTTTTTCACTATGCGATGATGTAAGAAATTGGTTTAACTTGTTGAATAAGGGGTCTGATAAGCTCATATTACTACTCAGTTATATATATTTTTCTCCATTGTTTCGGTGCAATTAGTTTATGTTTTTACTTATTTCTATGCATGAGACTTTTAGAGGATGTTACGCTCTTCGTGGTGAGTTTTGCAGGTATTTAGGGCTAAAAAGAGGCGAAATGATGAAAGAGCTGAGTTACACAGAGTCGCTGCTTCAATTGACGCACGAGAAGTCGACCTAGTTGGAAGACAAAGCCAAAAACCCAAAGCAGAGCCTCTGTGTCGATCGACGTGGTGCATTTCGATCAACACAGAGGTTGGACGTCGATCGTGAGCAAGGCAGAAGAGGAAGAGCTCGACACTTGCGTTCCTGTCGATCGAGATGCTCCCTGTCGATCGACAGGGAGGACATGCAGGTGTGTCGATCGATAGGCTCCCTGTCGATCGATACGAAGGTCAAGTTGGGGAATCAACACAACTCTAATCCCGGATTTTGATTTGAAGGCTGTGTCGATCGACAGCCCGCCTGTCGATCGACACAGAAGTCCGAAAAGCAAGTTTTGGCCTGTTTTGGCAAAATTTATTATTTTAGCCCAATACCCAGTTTAGATCTTTTTCTCTCCTCTATAAATAGGACTTATTTATGCACGAATTTCAACTTTAGACTTGGAATCCCTAATTTTACATTGACCTTTGGAGTTTTTAGAGATATTTAAGGTTCCTCTTGATTTGTAAGTTTATTAATAAGATGTTTGTTTTTGTTTTAGTCATGTTTTGTGGCTAGAACCCTAACAGGTTCTAAGGTTATGATTATTCTTTTCTGATGCATGTTAATTGATATCAACTCTTAAGCATGGTTTAATTCTCTGATTTAATTCAATAATCTAGATTAAAAGAAGGACCAAGAGGTGAATTGAGATCTAGGTTTAAAGTTATCAATTGAAGGACCGAGAGATGAAAATTGTTAATAGGAAGAGAGAATTAAATGTGTTGGTTTTCTGTCTCAAAAAAAAGAAACTTGCATAGGAATTAATTAGATAATTATTGAGATTAACTGAATTGGTGTTCTTGAGACCGAGAGGATAAAGTCATTGTTTAGTAATCTAGGATTTAAATTGCCGGACCAAGGAATTTAATCCATCAAAATCTATGTTTTCCCCCTCGCTGAGTTGATTGAAATTGCATGTTGATGATTAGATTATTTGCCATAGGATTTATGCTTTTCTTTATTATTTTAAAACCTTTATTTTACCGCACTGTCATCTTTAATTTACAAAACAAAACTCCTTTTTGAATTCCCTCAAACTTCTATGTTCTATTAATTATAGCTAGTATTTTGGATTTTTTGTTGCACAGTCCCTGTGGGATCGACCACCTTAGGGTGTAAAAATTTATTTGCTTGCTTCTAAAAAACAGTTCATCAGGGTCTATCACATCTTGGGATGAACTCCAGGAGATATTCTTTCTTAAGTTCTTTCCACCGAGCTTGATTTTGAAAAGACGGGCTGAGATCACCTCTTTTAGCCAAAGGTACGATGAACCATTACATGAAGCATGGGATTGCTTCAGGGATTTGTTGAGGAAATGTCCACGACATGGGATGACAAAGGCCCCAAAAATATGTCAACTCTATGGGGGATTGAATTATGATACAAGGATCGTCATGGATGCACTTTCCGGGGGAGCTTTCCTAGAACAAGAAGAGGATGAAGCCTCAAGAATCATTGAGAAGATGGTAGAGAATAGTTACCAATGGCCGAAGGAGAGAAGAGAGTATTGGAATGTGATAAAACTTGGAACTCAATATGTATTTTCCATTAATTGAACTATGCAACAGTGTACATTATATAGAAAACAACCTAGGGATATTTATCTTCTAGGTATATCAACGAGGAAAAGGAAAAGGAATAAAAGAATATCTCTAGGATATATCACAAGATATATATGCATGAACTAAAGATATATCACAGATATATATGCATGAACTAAAAATATGGCTGTATCTATCTCAACACCACTTGTATCTTCTGTATCTATCTTAACACCACATGTATCTTAACATATCTCAACACTCCCCCTCAAGTTGGCAAGTAAAGGTTACGAACTCCCAACTTGACCGTTAAATACTTGAGTTGATCAGATCCAAGTGCCTTCGTAAAAATATCCGCCACTTGTTCTGAAGTTGATATCTCACACGGTTCTACGTCACCAGATTCTACTCTTTCCCGGATGAAGTAGCAATCCATCTCCACATGTTTCGTATGCTCATGAAAAACTGGATTCTTTGCAATGTGACGAGCCGTTAATAACCATCCCAGCCAGAGAACTGATGGATTTATATACTGAAAGCATTATGATTGGTATATTATGTACAAGGTCGATTGGTTAATATACGAGGAATCATAAATGTTGTATGTTCATCTCCAGTCTGAATTAACAAACATGTGTCGCAAACGCTCTTATCCTCTTATCTCGTCGATAGGGAGATCATACGGTGTGTAATAGATCACGAAAGATCATATGGATCGTCTGACCTAGCGAGATATAGATGGTTATCACAGCTGAGACAGTTCCAGGATAGACTGTCGGTGTAGGCTGCAGCATATGCAGTAATAAGCATTTTATCTTTGATAGCTTGGTATGCTGGTACGGGGTTACGTATTGATAAAGACCTAAGTTAAGATTGATTCCTTTATCTGACATTAAAGGAATCTGGATCTTGATGGCTTGATGAGATCCTAAACCTAAATGAAGGTATGGAAGTATATAAAAATTGTGTATCACTTTGAGTTGCAGTGAAAGGATCTAGTTGGGAAGTTCGTTTGCCCGGATCGTTAATTGGAATATAAAAAATAATTAAATATGCCTATGATTAATCCTAGCATGCTCCTATATTATTATGCATAAGAAGGTTTATGCGGAATACCTGGATTGATGAAACCTGAAGAACGAGTGCGCGGAGATTCCTCTTGATCTTTTTCCCACGCACAAAGATTTAATTTCCTAATAGATTGAGGAAATTAATCTATGAAAATAATAATAATAATTTCGAAAACAAAGAGGAGAGAGAAGAAGAAAAATCCTCCTGATCTGTATCCCAACTCGATCTGAAAATCTGGTGAAGATTCTCTATCAGATCCCTTGCCCGGTTGAGAAGCAGAATTTCCTCCTCGTTTCTAGATCTTAGTCGATCACCACAGCTCCCTAATTTCTGGTTTGCTGTGTACAACTTATGATCTTGTGGCGTGTTGAGATCTGAGAAACTGAGGCCTATTTTTAGGAAAATTCTGGACTTCTATTGGGCTTGAGTTTTCATGGGCCAGACCAGGGATCAGAATGCAAATAGCAAATAAGGCCTATAAATTAATTAATTCCCATATTCACCCCTAAATATAATTAATTAATTAATATTGATTCATGCCACCAGAGAATCAATATTGTCCTACCTATTTGCTACCACGTTTTGAGGTACGGGTTGCATTGGACTCGGTTTATCCCCACATTTAAGGTTACAGACATTCGTTAATTAATTTAAGCTCTGACAAGCTATTTAATTAATTAACATCTTTTATTCCTGAGTCAATCCACTCAAACCCTTTTCACTTATGCTTGAACTTAATCAGCCTGCAGGACTTTAGCATAACAAACCTTTTGAGCTGCTCAGGGAATGTCACCATCCTATACCGGATGTGGTTACCTAGTTCAGATACCAGACAGTCATACACACATTGCTATCACCCAAGATTACAGATATACAGGCTCAACTAGAACCTTTCACTGCAACTCAAAGTGATACACAATTCATGTACACTTCTGTATCTTCATATAGGCTTAAGATCTCATCGAGTCATAGAGATCTAGATTCTTTTAATGTCAGATAAAAGAATCGATCTCGACTTAGGTTCTCATCAATGTGCACCCCACACCAGCATACCAAGACATCCAAGATAATATGCTTATCCGCATATGCTGCACCCTATACCGACAGTTTATCCTGGAACTGTCTCAGCTGTGATGACTATTTATATCTCGCTAGGTCAAACGATCCATACGATCTTCTGTGATCTCCTACACACCGTATGATCTCCCTATCGACGAGATAAGAGGATAAGAGCAGTCACGACACCTGTTTGTTTATTCAGACAAGAGATGAACATCAACATTTATGATTACCAGTATATTAACCAATAGACCTTGTACATAATATACCAATCATAATGCTTTTCAGTATATAAATCCATCAGATAGCAGTGTGTGTATGACTGTCTGGTGCCAGAACTAGGTAACCACATCCAGTATAGGATAGTGACATTCACTGAGCAGCTCAAAAGGTTCGTTATGCTAAAAACCTGCAGGCTGATTAAGTTCAAGCATAAGTGAAAATGGTTGAGTGGATTGGCTCAGGAATAGAAGTGGTTAATTAATTAAATGGTTTGTCAGAGCCAAAATTAAATAATGAATGTCCGTAACCTTAAATATGGCAATATACCGAGCCTATGCAACCCGTCCCTCACAACGTGGTAGCAAATAGGTAGGACAATATTGATTCTCAGGGAATGAATCAATATTAATTAATTAATTATATTATGGGTTGAATATGTGAATTAATTAATTGATGGGCCTTATTTGCTATTTGTATTCTGGTCACTGGTCTGACCCATGAAAACCCAGGCCCATTAGAAGTCCAGAATTTCCTATAAATAGGCTTCAGATTCTAAGATCACAACACACCAAAATATTATAAGTTGCAACACAAGCAAACCAGTATTTGGGAGCTGTGTGTGGTCGACTAGATCTGAGAAAACGAGGAGGAAATCCTGCTTCTCAACCGACAAGGAATTCGAAGAAAATCTTCACCAGATATTCAGATGGAGTTGGGATACAAATCAGAAGATCAGATCAGGAGGATCATGTTCTTTCTTCTCTCCCTCTTTATTTTTGAATTAATCTTTTAATTTCATAGATTTAATTCCTTAATCTATTAGGAATAAATCTTGGTGCGCAAGAAAGAGGATCGTGAAGGGATTCGCGAATTGAATCACGAAGTCCGTTTGCCGGGATCGGTAATTGGAATATAAAAAATAATTAACTATGCCTATGATTAATCCTAGCATGCTCCTATTATAATGCATAAGGAGGTTTATGCGGAATACCTGGATTGATGAAACCTGAAGAACGCGTGCGCGAAGATTCCTCTTGATCTTTTCCCACGCACAAAGATTTAATTTCCTAACAGATTGAGGAAATTAATCTTATGAAAATAATAAGATATTTTCAAAAATAAAGAGGAGAGAGAGAAGAAAAAAATCCTCCTGATCTGATCTTCTGATTTGTATCCCAACTCGATCTGAAAATCTGGTGAAGATTCTCTATCAGATCCCTTGCTTGGTTGAGAAGCAGAATTTCCTCCTCGTTTCTAGATCTTAGTCGATCACCACAGCTCCCTAATTTCCGATTTTCTATGTGCAACTTATGATCTTGTGGTGTGTGGAGATCTGAGAAACTGAGGTCTATTTATAGGAAATTCTAGACTCCTATTGGGCTTGAGCTATCATGGGCCAGACTAGGGACCAGAATGCAAATAGCAAATAAGGTCTATCAATTAATTAATTCCCATATTCACCCCTGAATATAATTAATTAATTAATATTGATTCATGCCACTAGAGAATCAATACTGTCCTACCTATTTGCTACCACGTTTTGAGGTACGGGTTGCATTGGACTCGGTTTATTCCCACATTTAAGGTTACAGACATTCGTTAATTAATTTAAGCTCTGACAAGCTATTTAATTAATTAACATCTTTTATTCCTGAGTCAATCCACTCAAACCTTTTTCACTTATGCTTGAACTTAATCAGCCTGCAGGACTTTAGCATAACGAACCTTTTGAGCTGCTCAGGGAATGTCACCATCCTATACCGGATGTGGTTACCTAGTTTAGATACCAGAGAATCATACACAAATTGCTATCAGCCAAGATTACAGATATACAGGCTCAACTAGAACCTTTCACTGCAACTCAAAGTGATACACAATTCATGTACACTTCTGTATCTTCATATAGGCTTAAGATCTCATCGAGTCATAGAGATCTAGATTCTTTTAATGTCAGATAAAAGAATCGATCTCGACTTGGGTCCTCATCAATGTGCGCCCCACACCAGCATACCAAGACATCCAAGATAAGATGCTTATCCGCATATGTTGCAGCCTACACCGACAGTTTATCCTGGAACTGTCTCAGCTGTGATGACTATTTATATCTCGCTAGGTCAAACGATCCATACGATCTTCTGTGATCTCCTACACACCGTATGATCTCCCTATCGACGAGATAATAGGATAAAAGCGTTCGCGACACATGTTTGTTAATTCAGACAGGAGATGAACATACAACATTTATGATTACCAGTATATTAACCAATAGACCTTGTACATAATATACCAATCATAATGCTTTTCAGTATATAAATCCATCAATCTCCCACTTATACTGAAAGCATTAGACACGTGCTTTCCTGAGTATAACGCGTCTAAACAAATCTAGCTATTACATCAAACATTCTACGTGGCTGGCTTTGCCCTCAGCCCAAGGTTACGCACATGCATCTCGTAAACCTTCTGAGGCAGAGCTTTTGTGAATGGATCCGCTAGATTATTTCTTGTATCAATTTTGTCTATCAGCACATCACCCCTTGCTACGATTTCTCGTATAATATGGTACTTCCATTCAATGTATTTTGTTGCTCTGTGAGTTCGTGGTTCCTTAGAATTAGCCACAGCTCTCGAGTTATCACAATACACCATGATGGTTCTGGGTAGCTTAGGAATCATGTCCAACTCCAGAAGGAAGTTTCGAAACCATAACGCCTCTTTCGAAGCTTCAGAAGCTGCCACATATTCGGCTTCCATGGTGGAGTCCGCAATGCACTTCTGCTTTGCACTCCTCCATGATATGGCCCCACCTCCCAATGTAAACACATAGCCAGAGGTGGACTTCTTTTCATCTCGGTCTGCCTGGAAATCCAAATTAGTATAACCCACAGGGCACAACTCCTCACACTGATAAACAAGACAATAGTCCCTTGTCCTTTTCAAGTATTTGAGTATGTGCTTTACCGCGGCCCAATGCGCCTGTCCAGGGTTAGACTGGTATCTCGCTACCATGCCTACAACAAAGCAGATATCTGGCCTCGTACATAATATTGCATACATGAGACTCCCCACGGCCGATGCATACGGCACGTTGATCATCTCATCTTTCTCCCTTTGTGTCACCGGACACTGATCCTTGGAAAGATGTATGCCATGTCTGAAGGGTAACAGACCTTTCTTGGTATTATGCATGTTGAAACGGGCAAGCACAGTATCCACATATGACCCTTGAGACAAGGTCATCATCCTCTTATTGCGCTCCCGCAATACTTTTACCCCTAGGATGTATCCTGCCTCCCCAAGGTCCTTCATATGAAACTGCTCGGATAACCATCCCTTTATGCCTGACAATTCTTCCACATTGTCGCTAAATAGGAGAATATCATCTACATAAAGTGCAAGGAATACCACGCTTCTGCTGACACACAGACGGTACACGCAACTCTCGTTTGAACATTGTGAAAATCCATAGGATTTAATCGCCTCATCAAAACGCAGATTCCATGACCGCGAAGCTTGTTTAAGTCCATACAGCAACTTCCTTAGCTTCCAGACCAAATGTTCTTCGCCCTTCTGCACATAACCTTCTGGCTGTTGCATATAGATGCCCCTACCTTCTTCAAGGTACCCGTTTAGAAACGCGGTTTTGACATCCATCTGCCAGATCTCTAGGTTCTTATGTGCTGCTATGGCCAGGAGTATTCGAATGGACTTAAGCATGGATACTGGTGAGAAAGTCTCGTCATAGTCTACACCTTCTTTCTGAGTATAACCTTTCGCCACCAGCCTTGCTTTGAAAGCTGTAATTTCATCATTCGATTCTTTCTTTCTTTTGTATACCCATTTGCACCCTATGGCTCGATGGCCATCTGGAAAATTAGTTTTCTGGTATACATCCATAGCAGTAATGGATTCTATTTCCGAATCCATGGCGATCAGCCATTTGTCCGCATCTTTATCAAATACCGCCTCGTCATATGACCAGGGATCGGTATCATCCAGTCCATTTTCTGGGATCAAGTCAGAAGACTCTCCCACGAACATATACCTCTTGGGTTGGTGACTAACCCTCCCACTGCGACGAGGCATCTGAGCCGTGTCAGTAGTTGGCACCGTACGCGTTGGTCCCACTCCTTGGATTAGTGGCAGTGTTGGTATATTCTCACCTGTCACAGGTGGATTTACCACTGCACTGGGCTTTCCTGATGGAATTGCTTCTTTATCCCCAAGCTCGTGGAGGATAATTTCACTCTTGGATCTATGGTTTCTTACAGACTCGTCCTCCAGAATCTCGCGTTGGTATTGACTACGACTTTCTGATCCTCAGGACAGTAAAAGAAACCACCTTTTGTTTGCCTGGGATATCCTATAAACAACATCAACTTACACCTACTTTCTAACTTGTCAGGTTCCTTTGTCAGCACATATGCTGGACAACCCCAAACCCTCACTCTGTTCAAACTTGGCTTTCGCCCATACCAGAGCTCTAGAGGCGTTTTTGGAACTGACTTAGAAGGTACCAGGTTAAGCAAATAGGCTGCTGTCTCCAAGGCATATCCCCAAAACAAAATTGGCAAGCTTGCATAACTCATCATTGACCTGACCATTTCTAAGAGAGTTCTATTTCTTCTTTCCGCTACACCATTTTGTTGAGGGGTTCCCGGTGCAGTCCACTGGGATGTAATCCCATTATCTGACAAGTACTGCAAGAACTCGTTACTGAGGTATTCCCCACCACGATCAGATCGTTGTGTCTTGATAGTCTTACCTAGCTTCTTTTCAACCTCAGTCCGGAACTCTTTGAATTTCTCAAAGCACTCAGACTTATGGCGAAGCAAATAGACATATCCAAACCTTGAGTAATCGTCAATGAAAGTGGCGAAATACTCATAACCTCCACGAGCTTGCGTGGACATTGGTCCACATAAGTCAGAATGGATCAGTTGCAACACATCCTCTGCTCGAGATTGACTTGCCTTAAAAGGCCTGGTCGTCATCTTTCCCTCTATACAGGACTCACATACTTGATGCGGTACCACTTGGAAGGAATCCAAGAGACCATCGCATGCCAGCCTTTTAATCCTCTTTAGATTGATGTGACCTAATCTCAAGTGCCAGAGATATGTCTGATCCTCATGAGAAGAAAACTTTCTCTTTAAATGATTATTATTATTCGATGAGTTTGCAACGTTTACGGAAGATTCATGCTTACAATTTATGATATCGAGAGAGTCAATCAGTTTACCACGACAGATAACACCGTTATTACCAATGATAGAAACTCCACTATCAAAAATAACTGAATATCCATCACAAAACAACTTGGAAACTGAAACTAAGTTCCGTCGAAAACCCGACACATATAAAACATCTCTCAAAATCAATACATTGTTATCAAAGCATAAAGTAAAATCTCCAATGGCTCCCACCGAGACTCGCTCTCTGCTGCCCATTGAGATGGTAATCTCATCATGTCTCAACTGCCTTGTCGGCCTGAACCCCTGCAAAGTATAACAAACATGATTAGTCGCTCCAGTATCCACTACCCAAGAATGGGTAGAAACTGACGCTAAACATGTTTCCGTTATAAATGCACATGACGTACCTTGTCTACCTGTGCATGGCACTAGACAATTTACTTCACTTCGCTTGCGTTTGCATGGCCTCGTGATACCCTCTGCTCGATCAGCTTCTTCTAACCTTTTAAGCACTTCCTTTGCTTCAATCATAGTCTTATCAAAGACTTTCATGAATTGAGCGAATTCCGAAGCTTTCTGGTCAGATTCCCATCGCTCCAGTGCCGAGAGTAACTCTGGAAGAGTGTACTCACATCTGGTACCGAGGGACTTGATGAAATCACTATAAGAATCAGAGAGAGAGTGCAAGACGATATTGACCTCAGCCCGCCTGCTGATTCGTCCACCTCTCTTTCTGTACCTTCTCATAATTTCAACCATGCTGTCAAAATGCAGAGATAACGAACTCCCACCAGTCATCTTCTTGCAGACCAGGTCTTCCACTAGACTGTAACTGACAGTTCGTCTCACCATCCCATATACTCTTATCAGATCCCTCCATATCTCAACAAAAGATTGGTACTGATCGTACTTGAGCCTTAGTTCTCTGGACAGAGTTTTCTTAATGAGAATGCGGGCAAACTCATCAGAAGTCCTCCATCTTTCATAGAACACTCGCTCATAACCAGTGCAATTCCAATACTTGGGAGATAAAGGATCCATATAGAGTACACGAGAATGATTTGCAATGTGGAGTATCTCCATGAAGCAAAACTTCCACTCAGGAAAATTCGGACCGGTTAAAGGGTTTGATGTCAAGAGATTAACGATATGATGAATAGACATATCTGAAAACAATAAATTAAAAACACCAATTAAAACATAGTCGCAAAACATTGAAACAATTAAATATTGAAACCTTATGATAAAGCAATATTAATTTTTCCTCCGATTTGCCTAAGTATTACTATTGCAAGCCACACAGGTGGACGTTTACAACAAACCACTTAACCAGGCTGCATCTTTCAATTCCAGTCCTTTAATTCCAATCCATGCCCGGGTTCCTCAGACAAATGGAATTAATAATCGGAGACCTAACCCAAGACCATATTATCCTACCGAGCAGGAACTTCACATATGAGTTATACTCTGGACAATATCTAAGCTGTCTTACCACCAAAGCCAACCCTCCCATATAAGGATCTAATTGAACACACCTGATCCCTATAATAAGGTTGTCTCATTTAACCCAATCCCTAGAGAACTTATGAAAACCCAATACGCAAGCTACACATGTAGACGTTTACGCAAGAGCTCCCACTTCTCACATGAATTAAATGTTTGTTTTAAGAAATCCTATCTATTAGAACTTATGAATAATAAATTAAGTAAGCTACACATGTAGACGTTTACCTAATAAATTACCCACTTCTAAATAAGGATCGCTTTGTGGAGGTCTTATCAAATTATGAGCTTAGTAATTTTAATTCATAAGGTTCAATTGCACAGATTATTTTATGTAGCCATAATTATAACTCTTCCTAAAATTCTATCATGCAAAGCATGAACCCGAATTTATAGTTATAATTACTTACACAAAATAAATCACATAGCATGCTTTAAAGCTGTAAATAAAAGCAGTAAACGTGCTCTATTATCTACAACATGCTTATATGCTGCGCAATTAATTTATACACATATATCATGCGAAGACAAATAATAAAACAAATAAAAAATATCCTCGTGGCCCCATGATACAAAAACAAAATAATTCTAACTATTACAAGTTGGAATTTATTTTACAGATCTTCGACTGGGCTCCCACTACTTGGACTGAGATCTTGATTTATTTTCTAAAATTGGGCCTCCAAGATTTGATCCATCAGAAAATTGGACAACTGGGCCAGTTAACCAGATCGCAAGCCTAGGCACACATTGCAAGCCCAATAGCCCGCGAGAACTCGGCCCGACGAGCCACCACCGGTGAACCACCGCCGCCGGCAACCCGCCATCGCCGTGAGGGCTCCCGGCATGCGCAACAGCCATGCAGGTACGTGCATGGATGCAGTCCGCGATACCGCCTCCTTCGGCCATTGTCCGTTTTGCATGCCAATGCCCGGCTTGCCCCGACTGTCGCCCGAACTGCCGTTCACTCTTCTTCTCCATCATCGGCCTCTGTGACTCACCGAAATCGCAAAAGATCGGAATCAGAAGCTCGCGCAAACCATGCAAAAACCTAGGGTTTTTGAATGTCTGGCCCGCACCCTAGCCCCCGTCGCCGTCCATCTTGCGTCGTTAGTCACTGAGCCACCGCCGCACCACCTTGCCTCGCCTGCCGACGCCGACCGAGGGAGGGAGGACGGCCGCGTGGTTGCACAGGCCTACCGCGTGCGCGCGCGAACCCTAGGGTTCTGCCGCGTTGCACGCGCCCGCGTCCCTGGCTGCATACCGCCGGCCCCGGCTGCCTCGCTTACTGCCCCTCACATCGCCGGTGCCGCCCGAAGCCCCGCACGCTGGCCCTGCCGGCCGTGGCTGCGCGGCTTGCCCGTAGCGTGCGCGCGCCAGAAATCCTAGGGTTTCCAGTGCCGCCGCCACCGCCTGCTCCGCCGTGCGCCGGTCTGCCGTGCCTCGCCGTCGACCGTCGTGCATGGCGCCCAGCCATGCCGGCGCTGTCGTGTGTTGTCGCGCGGTCCTTCATTCTTCGTGTTCTTCATTCTTTGTTTTACAGATTTGGTTTTTTGAAATAAAATTTTACATTTGAATATCTAATTACATTCTAAAAAATCAAAATCTAACCACGGATTTATCTCGTGGGTGAAAAATGAATCCTTATAAAAGGGCGGATTAACCCGAGAACCACGAGGACAAAAAACATACAATTCAATCCAAAACCATCCATTGCATGCAATAAATAATAATAATCATGCATAATCATAGGCAAATTTTTTTTTCTTCCGATAGAGCCAATTAATTAACCTGGCTCTGATACCAATTGAAGGGATTCACGAACTGAATCACGAAGTCCGTTTGTCGGGATCGTTAATTGGAATATCAAAAACAATTAACTATGACTATGATTAATCCTAGCATGCTCCTATTATAATGCATAAGGAGGTTTATGCGGAATACCTGGATTGATGAAACCTGAAGAACGCGTGCGCGGAGATTCCTCTTGATCTTTTCCCATGCACAAAGATTTAATTTCCTAACAGATTGAGGAAATTAATCTTATGAAAATAATAAGATATTTTCAAAAATGAAGAGGAGAGAGAGAAGAAAAAAATCCTCCTGATCTGATCTTCTGATTTGTATCCCAACTCGATCTGAGAATCTGGTGAAGATTCTCTATCAGATCCCTTGCCCGGTTGAGAAGCAGAATTTCCTCCTCATTTCTAGATCTTAGTCGATCACCACAGCTCCCTAATTTTCGGTTTGCTGTGTGCAACTTATGATCTTGTGGTGTGTGGAGATCTGAGAAACTGAGGTCTATTTATAGGAAATTCTAGACTCCTATTGGGCTTGAGCTATCATGGGCCAGAGCAAGGACCAGAATGCAAATAGCAAATAAGGCCTATCAATTAATTAATTCCCATATTCACCCCAGAATATAATTAATTAATTAATATTGATTCATGCCACCAGAGAATCAATACTTTCCTACCTATTTGCTACCACGTTTTGAGGTACGGGTTGCATTGGACTCGATTTATCCCCACATTTATGGTTACAGACATTCGTTAATTGATTTAAGCTCTGACAAGCTATTTAATTAATTAACATCTTTTATTCCTGTGTCAATCCACTCAAACCCTTTTCACTTATGCTTGAACTTAATCAGCCTGCAGGACTTTAGCATAACAAACCTTTTGAGCTGCTCAGGGAATGTCACCATCCTATACCGGATGTGGTTACCTAGTTCAGATACCAGACAATCATACACAAATTGCTATCACCCAAGATTACAGATATACAGGCTCAACTAGAACCTTTCACTGCAACTCAAAGTGATACACAATTCATGTACACTTCTGTATCTTCATATAGGCTTAAGATCTCATTGAGTCATAGAGATCTAGATTCTTTTAATGTCAGATAAAAGAATCGATCTTGACTTAGGTCCTCATCAATGTGCGCCCCACACCAGCATACCAAGACATCCAAGATAAGATGCTTATTCGCATATGCTGCAGCCTATACCGACAGTTTATCCTGGAACTGTCTCAGCTGTGATGACTATTTATATCTCGCTAGGTCAAACGATCCATACGATCTTCTGTGATCTCCTACACACCGTATGATCTCCCTATCGACGAGATAATAGGATAAAAGCATTCGCGACACATGTTTGTTAATTCAGACAGGAGATGAACAAACAACATTTATGATTACCAGTATATTAACCAATAGACTTTGTACATAATATACCAATCATAATGTTTTTCAGTATATAAATCCATCAGTTCGAAGATCAAATCTCTGCACACTACATTCTTCAGGATCTATAACCAGGTATTCCGTAAAACCCCCTTATGCATAATCAATAGGAGCATGCTAGGATTAATCATAGGCATAGCAATTTATTTTTGATATTACAATTAACAATCTGGGCTAATGGATTTTGTGATTCAATTCACAAATCCCTGCAAGAACTTCACTTACCGTGCTGGCCATTGCACGGTATTCTGCTTCTCGAGGATCGCAAAACCACTCCTTGTTTCTTAGTATGCCATGAAATAAGTGCGCCTCCTAGCTTAATAAGATATCAACCACATGATTGGCGAGTCATTAGACAACTTCCCCAATCCGAATCACAATATGCTTCCAGCTGTGATGGTAAGAAAATTCCTTGTCCAACTGTTCCCTTGACATATCAAACTACCCTCAACGCTGCATCCTGGTGCATTTGCCTTGGAGAAGACAAGATTTGACCGAGCACATTTGTTGCATACTAAATGTCCGATCTTGTCATAGTGAGATAGAGTAGTCTTCCAATCAACCGTCTATATTGTTGTGCATCAGCTAACGGACTTTCATCATTGAGGTCCAGTCGAGTATTTTTCTCCATCGGGATTGTTCTCGGCCGACAACCCTGCATTCCAGTGTCTTTCAAGATATCCATTGCATACTTTCTTTGTGTTAAAATCATGCCGCTATTTGAGCGAGCCACCTCAATCCCTAGGAAATATTTCAAGGGCCCGAGATCCTTTATACTGAACTTTTCATCAAGGAATCTTTTGACCTCCTGAATTTTCTTCTCTTCATTTCCTGCTAATAATACATTATCGACATATATTAGTGCTGCAACGAATGTCTCTCCCTTTTTAAATATGAACAATGAATGATAAGCTTTTGATTGTCTGAAGCCTACGCTTATAAGAGCTCCAGTGAATTTGTAATACCAATTTCTCGAAGCTTGTCGTAACCCATAAAGTGACTAACGCAACTTATACACACGTGTTTCTCCTTCTTTGGCGTAACCTTGTGGAATCTTTATATAAACATCTTCAAATAGGTCACCATGCGAGAACGCATTATTCACATCTAGTTGGTGGATTGTCCAATTTCTCTTTACTCCCACCGTGAGCAAGCATCTCATTGTGACTAGTTTGGTTTCGAGTGCAAAAATCTCGTGAAAATCAATCCCCGAGACTTGCGTAAACCCTCTAGTGACTAGACGTGCCTTGTATCTTCCTACTTCTCTTGTGGGTTTGTACTTTACTTTGTATACCCACTTGGAGTCGACTGTAGACTTCCCTGCTGGTAATTCAACCAAATCCTACGTTCCATTTGCTTCGAGTGCTTCAATTTCCATTTTCATTGCCTCTCTCTATTCGATACTCTTGGCTACTTGAGAAAAGGATCGCGGTTCATCCCTGGTGTCGATCGCTGCTAGGAAGCACCTGTGAGCTGCATAAACTTTATCGTAAGTGATAAAATCAGTTATAGGATGTACCATCGAGGAACCGAAGTAGAAAGCGGGATGTGCATGGTCTATAGAGCTCGGCAAGTCCACTTCATATTCTTTCAGATGAGAAGGTTGTCGCCTTATCCATTCACTTTATCCAGCTATCACCCCTTGTTCACGATTTTCTGTTGCTGCTTCATCGACGCCCTTTTCTTCAATCACACATGATGAATTCCCTATCTGTGATGGGAAATCACCACACCACTCATCTTCTTGATTTTGGTCTTCTCTCTTTTCCTTTTCGTCGACTTGCTTAGAAGGGCTGTAAGGGAACACATCCTCAAAAAACTTCACATCACGTGAAGTGTATATCTTGTGGTCCTTTAAATCAAACATCTTGTATCCCTTTTGGCCATGTGGGTATCCCAAAAAAATGCAGGCTCTCCTCCTCTCATCGAACTTATCTCCCCCTTTATTCGTAGAGACTAAGAAACCAAAAACCCTTAAATGGTGGTAGTTGGGTTTTCTTCCGAACAATATCTCATAGGGGGAGCGATTTTGTAGAACTTTAGTGGGGAGTCTATTCATAAGATACACAACAGTAAGAACACATTCCCCCCAGAAGTGAATCGGCAAATTTGATTCAAATCTCAAGGCTCTCGCTACCTATATAATGTGTTTGTGTTTTCTTTCTACTACACCATTTTGATGTGGCGTATGAATACAAGATGTTTCAAGCAAAATTCCAGATTCCATGTAATAATCTATCATTTCATGAGACTGAAATTCTCTTCCATTACCTGTTCTAATTCTTTAAACCAATCTTCAAAATTGCATTTTCACCATATTATAGAACAGTTTGAGATATTTACTAGTTTCAGACTTAAATTTCATCAAATAAACCCGTAGTCTGTATGGAACTGGAAGAAAAAGGGGTTCTGGTCTGCTTAGCTCTTATGCAAGACTTACAAAATCTATCAGAAGTTTCACAAACGCCTTGGATGTTAACCTTGGAGGCGTGGCCCAATCTTATGTGCCATATGTTTGCCCCAACCACACATGAGAAAGCATGTCGATCATCACAAATAGGCTCCAGGAGATATAGACCATCACGTTCTTACCCGCTCAATTCAGGTTCCTCGATGCTAAGTCCTGTACGACACAACCATCTGGGAAAAAAATTAAGGCGCAATTTTGTTCCTTGGTTAGGCGACTATCTGAAAGTAAATTATAATGAAAACTAGGAACGTGCAAGACATGATCTACACTCAATCCATTTGGTAATTTAACACGTCCGATTCCATTTAAGGTGCCATACATCTATTTGGTATTTTAACCGGAACACCTGTATCGATCTTAGTAAAAGATTCAAAAAGCTTTCATCATGTGTGATGTGTCCCGTTGCTCCTGAATCTACAATCCATGACTTACACATTTCAAACTTTCCAGCCATGTTGACAAAAGGATTCAAAGTCGATCCAGAAGCTCCATTATTCAGAAAGTCTCTCAACTGCTTTAATTGTTCGGGGGTAAAACCATGGGTAACAGTATCGTTGGACTCCTCTATCTGAGTGATATCGACATGTGCAGCCCTAGGTACTGCTTGTTTCCTCCTTATACTCCTTCTTTCTTCCTTCTTCCACGACTTATTTCCTTTCTTGGGTTCTGGGTATCCCACTAACTCATAGCAGTTTCTATGGTATGCCATAGCTTACCACAGTGCGCACATTGAGGAGGGCTCTTCATATTGACATTGTCTCTGTTGTTTCATGCCTTTCATAGTTTCTTGAGCTTTGAATTTGGAAAACAACTCCATCTACTGTCGGCTTTCTTGCGCTAGTGATCATTCATTTTTGTTCATCCTCCGCAACGATATGATATGCAATATCGAGGCTTGGTAGGGGTGCCATGCTAAGAACTTGACTCCGAATAGTGTTAAAAACATCATCAAGACCCATTAGGAATTCGTAGATTCGTTCCTTTTCAATTTTCTCCAAAAAGAGCTTCGTCATGTCGCACGTACACTTCCCACATGTGCATCTTAGAATCATCGAGACTGCATCAATTTCATCCCAGATGCTTTTCATCTTCATGTAGTAGGCTGATATAGAGAGTCTCTCCTGTCGTGTAAGTGTGAGACTTCTTTTCAATTCGTATACCTTGGGCGCACTTTCTTTGCCGAACCTCTCTTGTAGATCCTTCCATATATCGTGAGTAGCCTTGGCATGCTTGATGTTGTTCCTGATCTCTTTCTCCATGGCGACAACAAGACATCCCTTCACCATGGCATTGCAACGCTTCCATAATAGAAGATCCATTGAAGCTTTGTCGGGAATAGGTATAGATCCGTCGACATAATCGAATTTGTTCTTGGCTAAGAGGCAGTTGCTCATCTCTTCACGCCAATCGCCATAATTGTTGTCATTCAAAAGATCTGTAATGTAAACATAGCTTGGGTTGTCTGATAGCCCGATGTAATATGGGGACATGACGTTGTTGATTGTTCCAGCTTTGTTTGTCATGATCGAGAACGAAAAGAAACTGAAGATTGCGGAAGCTTATCGTGAATATAAACCTGGCGCTGGTACCATGATAAAAATTGGAACTCAATATGTATTTTCCATTAATTGAACTATGCAGAAGTGTACATTATATAGAAAACAACCTAGGGATATCTATCTTCTAGGTATATCTACGAGGAAAAGTAAAAGAAATAAAAGAATATTTATAGGATATATCACAAGATATATATGCATGAACAAAAGATATATCACAAATATATATGCATGAACTAAAGATATGGTTGTATCTATCTCAAAACCACTTGTATGTTTTGTATCTATCTCAACACCACTTGTATCTTAACATATCTCAACAGAATGTGAAGATGGTGGGGGATACAAGTGAGAATGATTCATTGAAGAGCCAACTGGCCCTAATGCAAAGACAAATTGACTTGTTGATGATGTCAAGTGGAATGAGTGAAGAGGTGAATGAGAGAAGGCTTGAGAAGTATGATGGGATACTTGAGGAGACTCAAATACAAGTATAGACCATTGCCTAGCAAATGAGTGAAACGAACTAAGTGGAAAAAGCTTCAAAGGACACAGAAATAATCCCGAAGAGGAGTTGCAATGTGTTCAATGAAGGCATGACAGATGAATGTGATAACATGGTGATGAAAACCAAGGAGGAAAGAATGGACGATGTTGAAGAGAAAGAGGCAATGGAAGAAATCCAAGGTAAAGAGACAATGAGTGTTCAACAAGAAGAGCCTAAGAAGGAAGGCACCGGGGAGACGGTGAAGTTCTTTGAAGATGTGAAGAAGGGGTGATATTGAGATGCACTCACCAGATGAAATTTAAAAAATTCCGGCATAGGTACAACTCTTGGAAGAGGAAAAGTCGACGATAAATAAAGAGTATGAGGAAAAAGCGGTGCCCAAGGAGAGAGTTAATGAGGTTTGTGGGTTGTTCAATAAAGGAGTTGGATTGAAGAGATGTAGTAATCTCGATGGAGTACTTGAAGAGTCATTGGTGATTGAGACTTATTTAGATGGTGTGCTGGATAGCTTAAATGTGTGGAAACGAGTGCAAAGAGAAGTAAACAGGCCAACGTTGGTTAAAGGAAGCTCGAGAAGTATGTCAATCAACATGTTGCTTTCGAGATAGGTTCGATCGGTAGAAAAAGGTATATACAATATTCACAAGGTTTTTGACAATGGATGAACATGGTAAGGTCGTCGAGCTACCAATGTTAACCAAAGTGCTTGCTGGGAGGCAACCCAACCATTTTTTTCTTTTGTTTAATTCTTGCCTAGTTAGATTTAAAATTTGTGAAGTTAAAAGGGTGTATTGATTCTCGATTATGGTATGATGTTTTGCTTAAGGTCTTTGCTAGAAGTTGAGTGGATATTGGTGTTTCTTGTGAGTGGAATGTGATTGGCGGATGTAATTGATGTGTTTGTTGAGTTGTGCATGCAGGAGGATGTTCAAGAGCTTCAGAGGAGATTACCCGTTCCCTACCGCCGTTGTTGTGACCGATCTCCATCTTCTTCACCACACCGTGTTGATTGATGAGGCTTACAACCAGCCTTTATTTGAAACTTAGTTCCTTCAAGCTAAGTTTGGGGGATGGGATGGTTGTCGATACAAAAAGACTGGGAGTGCGGTTTGATCGAGTGGGTACCGATGTGTAACACTTTATAACGTTAACTCCCCGCCATGTAGATGCATTTATAGTTGTAGTATAGCAGTATTGATTGTGTGCTTGTGTGTTTTAACCAACTTTGGACTTAAGATTTAATCATGATGAACTTATGAAGTTTGAACTTTGCTTAAGCCGATGATAAGGCGAAATTGTTGAGATGGGGGCATGTTGAGATTAAACTTTTTAATTGCTCTAGTTTGTGTGTGTTAATACTTGAGACTAGACAAAACAACGTGAGAATTGAGCTTTAATATTGTTATATATTTCTTTGAGAGTGGCAAGATTGAAGGTGAAATGATTAGAACTTGCATCCGTTCTCTGTCTATTTGAGCATGAGCTTTTGACTAGAAGATGATATTAGGTCATCGATTCCTAGTTCCTACCTTGCACATTGGAGTATAAGGTGTGAAATTATGAGCATTATTTGTATTTCGTTCCATTGTTTCCAGTGATTGAACTTATTATAGAGATTCTTTTGATATATGCTTAAGAACAAGTTTGGGGATGAGAGAATGGAGGGTGAATACGGATGTTGTGAGGTTGCAATGAGAATGTATTCAAATAAATATCCCATGTTTGAGGCATGAAAGAAAATGGAAAGAAAAGTGAGAAAATCATGAGTTGGAAAAAACAGATGAAGAAAAGTGAAAGAAGGTGCAAATCAAAGAAAAATGAGCACCTACAAAAAAAAAGAGGTTTGTTTTTGAGAAAGAATGCATGCAATATGCATGAAGAAAAAGAAAAACAAAGAAAGAAAATGGGAATACATACTTTAGGATTGGTTGATTGAGGATCAAATGTGTGGGTTAAAGGTGTTTGAAGGAGGTTAACCTCTTTAGCCCAAAACAATCTACTGATTAGTCAACCACGTTATCACCAAAAATAAGACCTTGATTCTGGATTTAGCTCGTTGAGCTATAGGGGTGAGATAGGACGCAAGTTTATAAAAGTGTAACTTGATATCTTGTGAATGTGTGACTTGTTCCTAAACACGTGAGAGAGTGTGCTTTTTTGTTCACCAATTGTTGTTGAGAGGTTCTAGTCTTTTATATTAACACTTGCACAAATGAAGGTGATAATCTTGTTTGATTGATATCTGCCAATGTCGAGGTGATGAGCTACGAGGCATTGCACTAGGTGAAATGATTACATTATTATGTTTTGATTGAGGACAATCAAAGGTTCAAGTTTGGGGGATTATGATATGTGGGTGAAATGTATAAATTTTGTGTGAATAAATGAAGCATTCTAGGGTTATTTCACATGCATTTCACCCATATATCATAGGTTTTTGTTAGAATTGGTTTTACTTTGGTCATATTTGTGTTTCAAGTGTTGTAGGATGGAAAAGAGATGAAAAAGGTTAAGTTTTGCCAAGTTTTTGTGCATTTCTACAAAAATCGGGATGTTAGAGACTTGAATTTTGCACCGAATGAGGATTAGAAGGCCAAAAGCGAGACAGAGGCAAATTTCGGCCAAAATGGGAAGCATTTCGACCAAAATCAATGTGCTTGAAGCATAATTTCAATTTCAGAGCCTAATTTTGGCTGAAATGATCCTATTTTGGCTGAAATCATCACAAGGGGAAGTTTTCAAAGTTGGACAGAGCCAAGTTTTGGCCGAGATGGTGAGAATTTTGGGCGAAATGGTGCAGAAGTTTTCAAAATGAAGCGGAGGCCCATTTCGGGTGAAACGGATCTCATTTCGGGCAAAATAAAGGCACGACAAAACTTAATATAAAAGGGGAAAATTTGATTTGAAGAGGACTTTTGGCAGTTACTTGAGATAACCACCACATAACTTCATCAAAACTCACTATGGTCGAGATTTATCGGAAGATCTACTCAATTTGAAGGAGGAATCAAGTCAAGAGAGGAAATCAAGCCTTGAGATCAAGCATTGGAGAGATCAATTTCATTTCCCTATGCTTTGTAAAGAAATTTTGTACTTTTGTTCAATTGTTGGCAAACCAAGGTATGGAGGGGTGAATTACATTAGGATTTGGGTTAAAATGATTGTATTGAACTTTGATTGATGGATTAAATGCTTTTCTTACTTCTCGCTTGAGTTTTTTTTTTTTTTATCTCGAGCTCATTTCTATCTTACTTTGTGCATTGCATGCCAAGTGTTTGATATTGGGTAGGTTAGATTGTGGCCAATACACAGGTGTAATCTACGTGAATAGATTAAAACATAGGTGTTAAGGTTCACTTTAACGAGAAGAAGACGACACATAGGTCAATAATCTAGGAGCCTTTGGGAGTTACCTAGTGATAGGACGACTGAGAGTTGAAATATCCTAGGTAATTTACGGTTAACCATCCGATAGTAAAGGGGGTAAACTTGTGTATGGTGGATCGATTAATTCAACTCGAGATTAAATAGGTTTGAGAAGGTTTGATAGACAATCAAGTTCTTTGCATGTTTCATACCTAAGTCCTAGATTTCTCATATTGGTAATTTCATCAAGTATTCTCTTGCTTGTTTATGTTTTATTGCTTTTGGAGATTGAATTGTGATTGGTTATTGTTGTTAAATGTTAATAGATTTCATGATGATGTATTGGAATTCTTGTTAGTGTAGTTGTTTTAATTCATAGCCTAGATAGTAAACCAATCATCTTTTGATCATACTCGGATATCGTAAGTTGAAGTAGTAGCAAGTACTTGATTGACGGGCGAAGTGAGTCATCAGATTCAATATTTTTATTCTTGTGAGTAGTTTGTTTGTGTGTCAAATAAATTTCACATCAGAAATCAAAATCTTTGCTACAAAAATCAAGTCCATTATATTCATAAATATAAGTGTGAGGCTATATAGTCTATAATTCAACCTTCCAGAAAAATGAATCATCCAGTATATTCATAAATATAAGTGTGAGACTATATACACTATAATTCAACCTTCAATAAAAATGAATCATCATAAGAGAATTATTATCAAGTTTCAATTAATTTATATTATGGTTTGAATTCTAAACTAAAGTAAATATAACTCTTAAAAAATGATATTGGCGACTTTGGAAAAAAAAATTGGCACATATAATATCCTCTAACTTATTATCTATTGTAAACCTATAATTCTTTTAGATTGATATGATATTATCTTAATAGTATATAAAAAATAGATTACAAATTGTAGTATTTAATGAATGAGACAAATTGTAAACCTATAGTATTTTATCTCATTCATAAAATACTATGAGGTTTGGAACCGAAAGTCCTACGTCCTCTCTTCAGACCAAGGTCTGGAAATCACTAAGCTTACATAATACAACGAGCTCACAATCTATCGCTAGGCGGTAAATGTCAGTGTCTACCAGTCCACTAGCTCACTCTCCGAAGTCTTCGTCTTCCTTCCGACTTCGCAAACTTGGAGTGTGGGCACACCACGCAGCATCCTCTAATGGATTATATACTGAAAGCATTATGATTAGTATATTATGAACATTGTTTATGGTTAATATATGATGTCGCTAAAAGTTCAATCAAATTAAACTCCTAGCTACCCAAGAATAAAATTTGTCAAATCCAGGTCCTTCTTCCTTCGCCTGCTAGAGTACTAGGTAGTAAAGTTGCTATTGTATCTAGGTACGGAATAAGTCGTTGAGTGTTGATTTATCCTAGGCAAAAAGTAAATCTAACTAGGAAAGCTTAAACTAACTCATGTATCCTAACAACATTCACTATAATTTCTCAACATACACTTCCATACTCTTTAGCAATTGTAGCATAAACACAAGGTATTGAATTCAA
>JAPKLW010002322.1:0-17127 GCA_026898455.1 Plectranthus barbatus | reverse complement strand
CTGAGTTGATTGATATTTACATGTTGATGATTAGGATATCTGCCCTACGATCTGTGTTTCTCTTTATTGTTTCCAAAACTCTTTACTTTCTTGCAATTGTTATTTTCAAATTCACCAACAAAAACTCTTCTAAATATTGGTTAACTCAAACAACGAATTGATAAACTGTGTCCAGTACATGAGATAATTTCGTCGCACTATCCCTGTGGGTTCGACATTCCTTTGGGTCTATAAATTTATTTGCTGCTGTATTTTACAGTCGATCACTAGGTCAAGTGATCATACTGTCTTCTGCGATCTACAACACGCCGTATTATCATCCCTATCGGTGAGACAAGAGGATACCATTGTTCATACACGTAGTTTGTTTAACAGATAGGAGAAATAAACCGTTGTATACTCAATATAATAAATGCTTTCAGTATACAAAACCCATCACAATCCACCAACATCCTCAAGGATTTATCTATACATACCTTTGATCAAGTGCAATTGAATAGGAAAGCAAAACTTAGCCATTACAAATAGATTGAAAATTGAAAATTCCCCAATTTGGATCCTTGGCCTTGATCTACACTTGATTCTTCATGTTCTTCATCAATTGGATAGATTTGGATGAAGATCCCCTTCAATAGATGGATGGATGTGAGTAGGAAGTGATTTTTAAGAGTGAAAACCGCCACAAGTATGTACAAATTGTCCAACCCCCTCACAAATGCAAATTTCCCCCTTTTATAGACGAGTTGGCAGAGCCTTGGATCGCCTGAGCCACCCATGGCTCGCTCGAGCCATGCTGGAAACCGCAACAGGCTGGAAAAACCCGCTCTGGCTCGCCCGAGCCATTTTGGCTCGACCGAGCCTGCTCTCTGTTGGCATGGCTCGGTTGAGCCTGCCTTGCTCGGCCGAGCGAGCTCTCTGTCCAGCTCGGCTCGAGCCTGCTTCGCTTGACCAGGTGGCTCCTCTGAACTCCGAAACTCTTCCTTTTCCTCCGCTCGGGCAAGCCTAACCTCCTTTGACTCCAAACTCGGGCGATTTGCCTCCAAAACTCCACCAAAAGTTCTATATTATGCTCAAAACTCATCCTACAACATTCAAAACACAAAAACATGAAAACACGACAAAAGAACAACAAAAACATATGATATGAGGGTAAAATGGCCACAAACATGCACGCTCACACATCGAAAAATAGGTCATTTTACACACATATCAATATATTGGTTATCATTATTGTTATAATATCATCTTATGTATGAATTAATGAACATGTATAATAAATGACTCTATTCTTTTATCTCGTCGATAGGGAGATCATACGGTATGTTATAGAGCACAGAAGATCTTATGGATCGCTTAACCTAGCAAGATATAAATGGTTATCACAACTAAGACAGTGCTACGATAGTTTGTTAGTTTAGGATGCAACACAGTCAGTAATTAGTGGTTTATCTTGGTCACTAGATGTGCTGGTATGTTTGGTATGTATTGATAGGACCTAACTGAGATCGATTCTTTTATCTGATATTAAAAGAATCTTGATATCGATGGCTTGATGACATCTGAAGCCTAATGAAAGTTCAAGAGGTATACACAAGTTTGTATATCACTTTGAGATACTATGATGGAGAGTCTTACATGTACTTGTATATCTACATCTTGGGTGGTAGCAGTTTGTGTATGACTTCTAGATCTGTAGTTAGGTAACCATATCCAGTATAGGATGGTGAGATTTCCTAAGAAGCTAAAAAATGTTCACTATGCGGAAGTTCTGCAGACTGATTAAGTTCAAGCATAAGTGAAAAGGAATTGAGTGGTATAACTTAGGAATAAAAGATATTAATTAATTTGTAGGCTTGTCAGAGCCTGGATTAATTAATTAATGTGTGTAACCTTAAATATAGGGATATACTGAGCCCATGCAACCAATTCCTCATAACCTGGTAGAAAAGAGGTAGGACAATATTGATTCTCTAGTGGCATGAATCAATATTAATTAATTAATTATTATTTTTGTTGAATGTGGGAATTAGTTAATTGATAAGCCTTCTTTGTTATTTGCATTCTGGTCCCTAGTCTGGCCCATGTAAAGCTCAAGCCCGTTAGGGATCAGAATTTCCTATAAATACCCCCTAGTTCTCAGATCACAGTACACCATAAAATCAGAAGTTGATAAGCAGCAAACCAGGAATTTGGGAGCTTTGGAATTTGGCTGATCTAAGAAAGAGGGAAGGAAATGCTGCTTCTCGATGGGCACAGAATCCAAAAGGAATCTTCACCATATATTCAGATCATAGCAAGAGATACAGATCAGAAGATTAGATATGGAGGACTCGATTTTATCTAGATAAAATCATAGATTTAATTTTGATTATTTCAGGATTCAATCTTATTGCGCAAAAAGGATTCAAGATCAAATCCCTGCGCAAAAGTTGAGTGTTAAATTCATCCAGGTATTCCGCAACTTTTTTAGATTCAATAGGAGCATGTTAGGTTAATCATTGACATAGCGATTATTTTACATATCCAATAATCGGTCCTTGGCTAATCGGATTATGCAATTTTGCAATTCAGTTTGCAAGTAAAAATCCCTTCATCCTCTTCTGAAGTTGGGAGATTTAAAGTTCTTCCCAAAACTGTCGAACTTGTGGCTAAACTCCCGTGAGAGTTCCTGCTTGGAGATGAGTAGAAACTGTTGTGTTCTTACTTAGAGAGTAATAACACCAAGAGATAACTCGAGTTGAGAAGCTACAAGTCTCGTGTCCAAAGATGACACACGGTTAGCTTTTAGAAAGCTACAAAAATTAAAAGCCCAAAATTTGAAATCAGAGCTTTCATAAATGATTTTTGTTTGAATTTCTTCGGCAGTTTCGGTTGATTCGATTGTTGTGATCTGTATTTGACTCTTGCAACTAAATTGGTAACCCCTCCTATTTGGATACTTTGTCCATTTATAGATAAAATAGGAGCGGTTTCAATGTAGAGCCGTTTAGAGACACTCTGCATGTTTTCCAATACAGCTTCTCTTCTTTCTGCGAAGGATACAGTGTTTTTTCTGAATATCTGCACCTACGCTAACATTTTCTGACAAAAGGTGTTGACTCTACAATTGTGTTAGAACGGCTCTTCGTCAGTCCAGGGAACCCAAATCGTTTAACACCAGGATTTCCAGACTTTAAGTAATCTCCATTCTTAAAGTTTGTTCTTGAACAACATTCCTCTGCCTTGTTCTTTTTATCTCTATACATGACTGGAGACCTTGTGTAGAAGCTTATCTTGATAATCTGAAATGGCCCAAACTGGTGTCTTCCGCCAATTCTTCTGAATGTCACTTTCAAGCTGGTAGCCAGTTCCAGTTTCTCCTCGTGTAGTCCAAATTGGTGGATTGCACTCTTGATCCAATTTGTCTTGAATAGCTCTGTTACAACTCAATGATAATCCTATACAGGACTTTACAAGTTTCGTACTAACTAGAGCTATTCTAGAGACTCCCTAAACTAGTGATTTACAATTTTTAACACATCAAAACAATAAATAAGGTAGGAATGCTTCCTAACAGTTTCCCCCTTTTTGATGTTGTTAAATACCACCACTAAGCTGGTAAAGAGTCAGATTCTCAAGTTTACAATGCATATTCTAACAAGATCTAATACTCGAGGAATAAAACTCTTTAACTCAGTCTGCCCTATGAATCTTCCCCCTTTACATGTGAAATATATTTCTCGATTAGAATTTAAGGGTGAAAAAAGAAAGCTGAGTAAACTTAAATGTGTAAAATCAGTTTGAGATGAGGCAGAAATTTTGAGACAAAGAGTTATTGTCTTCAAAATTAGCAGAGACTTATATTATTTCATTGATTTCTTTACAACTTTTGGAAAGCAGTAAAATACAAGTAAAATGAAAATAATAAGCTTGGTCTTCTGCTTCTAGGACTGCATCTAATCTTCTTCTTGTCCCCTGCTGACTGCTTCGCTTCAACTCCTTCTGTTGAAGCTGGTGATGGGACTCTAGAAGGGCCCAAAACCTGTCAGGTCGCCTCATCCTTGCCTCCACTAGTCTTACCTATAGTTTATGGCGGAGCTTCAGCTAGACTGATATTCCCATCAGTCTCCATGTGTAGCCTCTCATGATAAGCAAGTCTAACCACTTGCACTATCATGATTCCTTTTGCAAGTCTCTCCACTTGCACATTCTTTCTCCCGGTCCACCTAGCATATGTGTAGCACAAGTTTTTACATAACAACTAGTGCTCCCAGATACTCCGGCTAGGTTTGAGCGAGAAAGAGCATTAAGGCTCTAGCAGAAGCAAGCAAATGAACTAGTGCAAAGAAACCAACTTGCTTCTGTTAGCCTCTCTAGGACTCCTGCATCTCGCCTAAACTCTTCCATCTCTTTCCTTCAAAGTTGTGGCAAGAGAGAAAAGAAGAAGTGAGTTTCCCTCTTACTCCACGATAGGCGAGGGGATGTCTAAGAAAGAGTAGGTCTGCAGGGAGTCCTCCATTCGCTGTGATGGAAGGAAAATTCTCCTCAGACCCACCTGACTATTCATCATAAAACGTATAAAACGTATGAGGAAAAAGTCATGGCCTGACGGTAAAGACATCCTTTGGCCCTTTGACTTTGAGGCAAAAACCTTCGCTAAGAGCGGTGAGCCGAGTAGTAGGAAGATCATCTCAAACAGGATCTTCATGGGAATGATTATATTTCTTTCCAATTGAACAACAACAAAATCTATTTGCTCATGGGAATTTTGATTGATCTCCGGTTGGATAATGAGAAAGGTCATTTGGGAGTTGGAGAGTTTCAGAGAGACGACATTGAAGGGATATGAAGGAAAATTTGAATGTTCAGAATGTTGGAGATACCTTTGAATATTTCCAAAGGCCTTCTTAAATAGGCGACGATGTTCACTTATTCGATGGTTCTGATCCCCTGGGACTTTGAACGTCCCAAATCTTTAGGAGAAATAATCTCCATTTCGCATCTGCGATGACGGTTACTTAGACCCTCCATGTGTCAGCTCCTTACTCCTCCGTTTCCTGTGATGCCGTAAAATTTCATTAATTTTTTGTGTTGACTTGGTAATGGCGCTTTGTATCTCATATCCCATCCAGTTTTGCTAACTTGGAAAACTGATCTATTTCTTCGAGATGATTGTGGATGTGGAAGAACTGGCAGACTCCATTAAACTAAATCTACTTCAGAATACCAAAACTAAGAGCTTGGACTCAGTTTTATTCTGCTACTTCACCAGAAAACTAATAATGAGATTTGGGACTCATTCCTCTTTATGTAAAATCTTATCAAACTCTAGAAAACCAAGTTTGATGCACAACTCTCTAAATTTTTCTTCAGGAAGTGGTTTGGTGAGTATATCCACAAGCTGATCTTCTATTCGGATATAATCCACAAAGATATCCTTCTTCTCCACATGATCCTGAATGAAATGATATCAAATATTAATGTGCTTCATTCTGGAATTATGAAAAAGATTCTTCATAATGCACATTGCGTTGTTGTTTTCACAGTAGATTGGCACACAACTAGAATTGGCATCATAACCCATCAATTGTTGTTTGATCCATAGGACTTGTGCACAACAACTGACAACCTCCACGTATTCGGCGTTTGTAGTTGAGGTTACAACTGAGTGTTGCTTCTTACTAAACTAGCTTATCAATTTATGACCTAGAAACTGACAAGTGCTGCTGGTGCTTTTTTGGTCAATTCAGCATCCTCCAAAGTCTGAGTATCCAATAAGATTGAGCTCATCACATCTAGGAGATTCCAGCGACTCAGTGCATATTAGGTATCTTACGATCCTCTTTGTAACCTCCATGTGCGGTTTTCTTGGGTTGGCTTGAAATCTTGCGCACACTCCAACAATATAAGAAATGTCGGGTTTGTTGGATGTCAAATACAGTAAGGATCCAATGATGCCTCAGAAGCTGGTTGGATCAACTGGTTCCCCTTCCTCATCAGGAGTGATCTTAACACTTGCGCTCATCGGAATTCTGAGTGTCTTTGTCTTCTATGGACATAACTTATTGATGAGATCCTTTGTATACTTCCTCTAATGAATGAAGATCCCTTTTGAGGACTAGTGAACTTGAAGTCCTAGGAAGTATGTCATCTTTCCCATCATGCTCATCTGAAAGTTACTCTGCATAAGTTGTGCGAACATCTCACGGAGAGATGAGTTCTAGGATTCGAAGATAATATCATCAACATAGATTTAGACCAACAATATATCCTCAACGTCTTTGATAAGGATGAGAGTCTTGTCGATCTTCTCTTTCCTAAAACCATTCTTCAATAGGAACTTGTTGGAATTGTATACATAAAAACATTATGATTGGTATATTAGGAAACGTTATGTTTGATATACTGGTAATCATTAATGACTTGAAATAAACAACTCATGTCTAAATTAACAATTATACGATGCAAACAAATACATCCAATTATCTCGTCGATAGGAAGATCATACAGTGTGTAAGAGATCACAGAAGATCATATAGATCGTTCGTCCTAGCGAGATATAAACAGTTATCATAGCTGATACAGTTTCTGGTTTGGTTGTTGGTTTAGGCTGCGGCACACAAGTTCTATAAGTGGTTTATCTTGACTGCTTTGTGTGACCAGTACATCTCAATGTATTGATAGAATCAATAGTGAGATGAACCATTCTACTTGACATATGAATGAGTAAAGATCTCGGTTACTTGGTCGGATCTATGGTGGAGAGTCTTACATGTACTCGTATATCTGCATCTTGGGTGATGGAAGTTTGTGTGGGGTTTCCTCAGGCTGGATCTAGATAACCATATCCGTTCCAGGATGGTGACATTCCCTAGGAAGCTCACGAGGTTCGTTATGCTAAGTCCTGCAGGTTGAATCATTGATTCAAGCATAAGCGATAAGGGTTGAGTGGTACTACTCAGAAACAATCAGAGATTAATTAATGTCAACTAATTGTCATATGTAGAATAAATTAATGAATGTCTGAAACCTTAAAAATAGGGATTAAACAAGTCAATGCAACCCGTTCCTAATAACGTGGTAATAAAGGGGTAGGTCAGCATAAATTCTCTGGTGCCATGAATTAATGTTTATTAATTAATTATGTTCTGGGTTAAACATGGAATTAATTAAGAGGAGGCTCACTTTATAATTTGCATTTGATCCCCGGTCTGGCCCAATAAATGCTCGAAGCCCATTAAGCTTTATTAAACCCTAATAGCACTTTCTCTGGATCTATAAATAGATTAGTTCTCTCATTCCCACATAAGTTTGAAGTTTTACAAAAATGAAACCCTAGAGAGAGGCAGAGAGGGCGGCATCTGTGTAGGAAGAGAAGGAGAAATCGAGTTCTTCCAGTGCAGTTTCAATCCGATAGCATATCCTCACTAGATTTTCGGATCGAGCAAAGGAACAGATCAGAAGATTAGGTCTAAAGGAACACCAATCAACCATCTACCGTCGTTATTTAAACCACTGGAGTTGAGGTATTCTTTAAATCCGTGTATTAAATTAAATATGAGCATGCATAGGGTATTCAGTGTTTGTCGTGGTATTTGTTTTGACATTCCATAAAATGAATCAAGGGTTTAATAAATACTCCCTCCGTCCCAGGACATTAGTCCCATTTGGTTTCGGCACATAACCAATGTTTGTGAGTGTAGTGGAATTAATATTTTATTGATGTGAGGAGATTTTTTTCTATTCTAGGAAATAGGTAATCTGGCGGGACAGACGAAAATGGAAAATGGGACTAATCTGACGGGACAGAGGGAGTAAACGGAAATTCTCATCGCCTATTGTAGACTCAGTTCCTACAGAACTGAGATAGGGTCTCATATCAAGCTCGCATTGCTTGCTTCAATCCATATAGTGCATTCTGCGGCTTGTAGACCTTAGAGCCTTGCTCAAAACCAGGAGGTTGTTCGACATATACCTCCTCTTTGAGTTCTCCATTCAGGAAGGCACTCTTCACATCCATTAGATAGACTGTAAAGTTGTGATATGCTGCATAAGCTAAGAACAGCCTAATGGCTTCAAGTCTGGCAAGTGGTGCAAATGTCTCGGCAAAATCAATGCCTTCGCGTTGCACGTATCCTTTAGCAACTAGTCTCGCCTTGTTCCTGACTATGTTGCCAGCTTCATCCCGCTTGTTCTTGAAGATCCACTTGGTGTCTATCATTAATTGGTGAGTACGTCTATCTACCAAATACCACACGTTGTTGCGGGTGAATTTTGAAAGCTCTTCTTGCATCGCGTTGATCTAATTTGATGACTTTAGAGCTTCTCCAATCTTTGTTGGCTTTGATTGGTAGAAATCGTGTATAAGTAAATCACTTCCATGCCTCGTTCGCACCAATTAGAAACATCATCTAGTACTGCATCCTCATGATTATGTCTTAGCCACTTCTATTTGAGAAGTTCACTGACTTCGACTGGCTGTATGAACGGTTCTGGATAGAACATTCCAACAACTGGCATGTCTGTGAGCTAGAAGTCCTCTGGAACGATTTGATTCTCCAAAACTGGTTCCTCCGTAGGTTGTGCATCTCTAGCTTACGACTCTTCAAGAACTAGTACGATGACATCGTTAGTTCGATGATCTCCTGTTTCAGTTCCATCAATTCCCACCTCGCCAGTTAGATCTTCATGATCTTCCACTTCCTCTATCTCTGGAGGTTTTTCATTAGTATATTCTTCTTCAAGACCAACAACTCCATGTTAGGTTCCCCCTTGATTTATGTTATCATTTAGGGAAATGGAATCCAAGGCCTCAGGAAGTTCATAAGCATCACCGACCCTCTTAGGTGTTTGGGCACCAGCTGAGGAAATTGACTGTGTAGAGGATTCATTCATAGATCTATTTAGATCAATTGGTTCAAGATTAGATTTTCTAATGTCCAGTTGTTCACTGATCTCACGAATCTCTTTACCCAGTTCTTTTATGGTCCTGCACAATAAAGTAGCTTTATCAAAAATAGCATTACATGTTATTTCCACAAGCTTTGGTGGTCTTGTTAAGTACCCTATATCCCTTGTGAGAAGGATGTCCTTATCCTAGGAACACACCTTCATCAGTTTTGGGAGAAAAGGTATTTAACTTTGACATCCCATTATTGTGAATATAACATAGAAAACCAAAAGCATGAAGATGAGCTATAGAAGGCTTACTAACCATTATATACTTCGTAGGGGGTTTTATGAAGACGACTATTGATGCCGCTACGGTTCTATGTGTAGTAAGCTGTAATTACAGCTTCTTCCCAGTAATGCTCGCTCAAACTGAATTCTGCCAGCATGGTCCTCATTGCCTCCTTGAGCATTTGGTTTTTTCTCTCTGCAAGACCATTTTGTTGTGGAGTCCTCAGGGATGATCTCTTATGCCCTATTTCAGCTTCTGCACAAAAGTCCATGAGGGGTCCATTGCAGAATTTGTTGTCGTTATCTGATCTGATCCTCTTCATGGTGACTCCTTTATCATTTTGAACGAGCATCACTAGCTCAGAAATAATCATCTCCACTTCGTCCTTTGTATTGAAAAGCTTCACTTACGTATATTTTGAATAGTCATCTACAACTACAAGAGAATACCTTTTTCCTCCAATGGTGGGTGGAGTCACTAGTCCGAATACATCCATGTTCAGTAGTTCCAATATGCGTTCTGTGCTTGCACTGATCGATTTGTTTTTGAAAGATGCTTTAGTTTGCTTCCCTAGTTGGCATGCTCTACAAATACCTTCCCTCTTGAAAGTATCATTAGGTATACCTATCACCAGCTCGTGCTTGGCTAAGTGGTTGATGGTTTTAAAATATAGATGACTAAGCCTTTTGAGTCATAGTCAGTTTGTCTCTCAAGAACTGGTTGCAATGAAGCATTAGCTTGCTTGACCACTCTACCAGTCTACCACAGAGAGACCTCATTTCCTTGTGCCTCTGAGCTTGACTTCATCTGAAGCTTTATCTTGGATCTGACATTCTGATTCGTCAAATGAGATAACATAACCATTTAAACTAGTCTAGTTGATGCTTAGAAGGTTATGCTTCAGGTTGGTGACAAGAGATACGTTTTTTATGAGGATTCCATTCCATTTCACGCATCCCTTTCCAATCACTCTACCTTTAGAGTTGTCACCAAACATGATCGGTGGTCCTCTGGCCATTATAGGATTAGAGAGAATATCCTTTTCTCCAGTCATGTGTGTAGAGCATCCACTATCCAGGACCCACACGCTCTTTTACCTTTGAAGCTGAATTGCATGTACCTGTTCATACAAAGAAAAATTTATGCTTTAGGTCCCCGATCAACTGCGGGTCTTGCAGGGTTAGTATGTTGGATCAATCATTTAGGAATCCAAACTTAACTCACCCTCATGGCAGGTAGCTTCTCAGTGTTGCTTTGTCCTGCTACCTTTCTATTTCTTCTTAAATAATGCATGACTTTAGTTTGAGAAGGAGTGGGAGTGTGTGTAGTCCTTTTACAAGTAGACTTCCTGCTAAGACCTCGGAAAACTGATTTTGGATGTGTATAATGTCCATGTGATCATTGACCACCATGGTTAGCCTTTCTCGCCCTTGAAAAAAAAATCTGATTGGGCTCAGGCCTCAAGTAGGTGTTCCCCCTACTTAGTATGCTCCTCCGCTCATACTCGGTATGAGACTTGGGTCTTTGGTTATGGACATAACAAGGTTGGTTGTTTGACTTCCTTGCAACTAAAACTGATTGCTTTGTCAAACTGGTTGATGAAACAGGCTTCCTCACAGTAGGAACGTACTGCTTCACAAGTTTTTTAGGCTGAACTAGCTTCTTCCTAGTTTGTAACTTAGCCAGTTTAGGATCGTACTATTTTACCAGTTTTTCTAGATGAAATGACTTTCTTGTTACTTGCTGGTTGGCCAAATTGGGGTTGGCAGACCAACATTTAGCATTATCAACATGTGTTGATACATTTTTGACTACTTCTTTGTCTTTCAACCTTGATTGATCACTAGTGTTTTCTTTAAAAAATATATTTTCCTTTTACCAGTATCAGTTCCTAAAAATATGTGGAATTTCTTAAAATATTTTCATTAAAATAAGGGTCCGCCTTATCTTTAGGGTCTCTTTTATTTAATAGCACTGCTTGAAGTTCTCTGGAGCTTTTCACGAAAGAACACTTGCAAGGTTCCTGCTTAAGGTTTTTCTTATTTAAAAAGTCACATTCTCTTTTAAGATTTTCAAAATCTCTCAAAAGTATGGAATGTTCATCCTTGAGTTTTGCCAGTTCCCGCTGGTAGACCTAGATTTTTCAACCTCATTGGTCAAAGCTGAAACTTGAATTTTTAATGAGGAATTTTCTCTGGCTAAGACATTCTTTAACTCATAAAATTTAGAAAATTCTTTTGAAAGAATGTCTAGGGTAATATCCTCTGAATCAGAGCAATACAATTCAGGGCCCTCTACTAAGCATGCAGAAAGAATGGAAACTGGTAAGAAGTCAGTTACCTCATCACTAGTTACGGTCAATGTTGATTCAATTTCTACAGCATCGCCATGAATAACACCAGCGCTTCCTCCTCCGACTCTCCATCCGAAGTGTAAAGTTCGTCATTGTTGTCGGGGAATGTCTAGAGCTTCCATCCTAGATATCATTGCTCTGGCCACCGCCTCCGATACTCTTTGCTCAAATATCTTCTAGAGCCTTTCTCTCTCCTCTTTATCCATAACGCGGTGTCGTTTTGTGTCAAGAATACCAAATGCACAATTCTGGCCACCAAATTTATCCTAGCCCAAATGTTATGTAGATAGTCAATTTAAGTCAGGGTCGATCCCATGGAGAGTGGAGTTAAGCCTTGCAACCTTCAGTGTCACGAGAATCCAACTAAGCAAATGATTTATATTTTCTAGTTAACCTGGAAATGCTCAAAAGAGAATATCAAGTATAATAAAGTGTTCAGAGTGAATGAATGTCAATATTGAGTTGCTGATAATAATGTTCATTGGTCTCCTACAATTGGTCAAATGGTAAGTAGATAAATTCCAGGTTATCTTCTAAGAACTTGAACTCTTCTCTACTCCAGGCAATGTCACTACAAGGAGCATTCCTAAGACAAAATGGACTACATGGAATACCTACTGTCACTAGGCTTCCACTAGAGCTCTCCCCCTTAGTTAATAACAAGGTTTCCACCTAGGGTTCCTACAAATGCCCAATTACTAATGACTTAGCCTGTTCACCAGAATGGTTAAGGCTAACCGCAGTTGCCCAATTCCTCTTTTATTGTAGTTGTCCAGCCCAACCCTAGTGCTTTCGTAGCTGCATTAAGATCTGGGAACCCATTCTAACACTAGGCTAACGACACTAGTTTCCTACCTGACTCATCCTAGCATTACCCTTCCTACCCCTTACAAATATGATTTTGCCACTTGTGAGTTCACTCGGCTAAAGCTACCCCACTTTGATTGCCCAGTCCCACTGACCTACTCGGGAATAGCCCAAATGGATTGGCTTGCTAGAGACCTAAAATCCCCAGGAATTGATCAAGAAGGAAGGATGATGAACTGAGACAGACTTGTCTCGACCAAGTTAGAAGTTCCAAGACCTCACACTCTACATCTCAACTTCTGAATAAATCAATTTATTCCCCCGAACTGGGCGTTTAGCTAGATATAAAAATAAATACAAGAAATAGATGAATTACCAAACTTCATAATGTTATTGAAGTAATATGAACCTTCTACAATAGTTCGGCTCTTCACCGGAAGATAAACATGTTGATCCCACAAAAGATAAAGTTAATACATAAACATGAGATGATAAATAAATGATGTTTATGGCCTTTATATTAGCCTTATTTGCCACACGCGGCAACTACTAATTCCACGCAGAATATGCCCAAATCCTAGTTGATGCGCTCCTTCCATATTTAGCACATTTCCATCTTTTGCCCAACTTGATCCCGTAAATTCCGCCTTGATCTTAACTCCAGATTCTTGCACAGTGATTCTCGCAGTGACTTCAGCACTTTCCATTCTAGTCTTCATGTTGAATTGCCCAATACAAGGAGGTCTTGTAAAATGCATCTGAGTATACTGATTCATCCCAGTCCTCGGAGTACCTAACTTGGGCAATTCTCCTCAAAAGTCCAAGTTTGTCTGAAAATGGCCAATTCCTCCTCTTTCTCCATCCTGAAATAATTAAGCGAAACACCTCCGACTCTACTACACAAATGAATTAAAACACTAAATGAAAGACATAGAAACGGACTCAAATCAGGTCAAAACTAGAGTCGTGTTAATCCACACGCAGACATTTGAACTTGAGATGGTCTGGAGAGTTGCATTCAAAGTAAGATTAAGGGGGTCTCTTCACAAACCTCTTCTCTTTAGTTTGGGGAGCGTCAATTTTGGCCTTGACTTTCTCAAGAAGTTTGGCCAGTCTTCTCATTTGCTCCTCAAGCTCTGCAATAGAGCTCTCTTTTTTTGGTAGGAGGTTGATTTCGATGGTGCCTCCTTGATCATATTTGACTGACCTTCGGGTCTGTTAGTCTGAGATGGCTTCTTCCGCCTCCATCTGGTGTCCTTCTTGACGAAGTAAGCCTTGTCTTCAGGATGATGGGTTGGTGAACTGGCCACTTGAACGGCTTCATTCTTGTTTACAAATTAAATATCCCAGACATGAGCTTGGAGTTTGGCAAACAACTCCTTTGTAGAGATCTTTGAGAGATCTTTCTCTTTCAAGTTGGTTGTCTTCACGAATCAATCCTCCTTTCGCTCACGATCGTGTTGATTCTTGCCTCCAAAGATTTGATGCTTTCTTCGGAAAGCATCTGGGAAGATTCATACTTGTCGACAAAGACCTAGAGCTTGTTCTGCTTCATTTTGTTTGTTTCTTAACACAAGCCTCCAAGGTAATACCAAACTTCTTTGGCATTGTCTAATTGCATAACTTCATTGAGAAGTGCCTCGGGTAGAGTTGATAAGATCAACTAATGGGCAGTGGAGTTTTGTTGGGCATGTTGTTTATCATCTTGCGTTCATTCTCTATATGGCTTCTCAATCATCTCTGGACCATCTTCACCTCCAATTAGGGTGTTGACCTTCATGATATCTACCGTCTCTGGATGTATGCTTTTAAGTTGTATGGTAGACCTCTTCTTCTAGATGGCAAACTTATGTGTTGAGTATGGTGAAAGCTTTGCAATATTCATTATGAATATATAACCTGCTCGCTAAACAAGAAATCTAAGGAAATGGATCCAGTCTGCAACGACTGGAAGCAGTTCAATCTGTGAAGACTGACCTGCTCTGATACCACTTGTTGGTCCCGAGATTAGAGTTTATGCACAGCAGAAATTCATTTAATCAGGATAGCTCGTCACAAACTGGTAGTTGTTCACCAGTTTGTGTTTTAGAAAATATTTTGCTTAGTGAGTTGAGGTTAAGTCAAAGTTCAGATGTGCTTCAACGCAGATAATGTGTTGAGTTTTTAATCATTGCAAAAAGATAAATAAAGCAGTAAAGTGTAAAAGAATTTATAGAGATTAGGAGCCTAAAGTCCTCAGACCTCTCTTAAGACCAAGGTCTGGAAATCACTATGCTTACAGAATATAAAGAGCTCACAATCTATCGTTAGCTAATAAATGCAGTGTCTACCAGTCCACCAGCTCACTCGCCCAGGTCTTCGTCCTTCTTCTAGCTTCACAGACTTGGAGTGTAGTCAAACAATGCAGCCTCCTCCTTTGAAGTTGGGAGATTTATGGTTCTTCCCGTAATCGTCGACCTTGTATCTAAATGCCCGTGAGAGTTCCTGCTTGGGGATGAGCAGAAACTATTGTGTTCTTAAATAGAGAGTACGAACACTAAGAGATAACACGAGCTGAGAGGCTACGACTCTCGTGTCCAAAGATGGCACGACGTTAGCTTTTAGAAAGCCTCAAAACTCAAAAGCATGGAGTTTTAAATCAGAGCTTTCGTAAATGATTTTTGTTTGCATTTCTTCAGTAGTTTTGGTTGATTCGATTGTTATGATTAGTATTTGACTCTTGCAACTGAATTGGTAACCCCTCAACTTTAGATACTTTGTCTATATATAGATGAAGTAGGAGGGGTTTCAATTTAGAGCCGTTTAACGACACTCTGGATGTTGTCCAATCCAGAGTCTCACCTTTCTGCGAAGAATAGGGTGCTTTTTTCTGAACGTCTGCACCTGCTCTATCATTTTCTGACAAAAGGTGTTGACTCTACACAACGAAGGATATGGTGCTTTAAGTAATCTCCATTCTTAAATTCTGGTCTTGAAGAACATTCCTCTGACTTGTTCTCTTTGTCTCTATACGTGAGTGGAGATCTTGTGTAGAAACTGATCTTGATCATCTGAAATGGCTCAAACTAGTGTCTTCCGCCATTTCTTCTGAATGCCAATTTCAAGCTGGTAACTAGTTCTAATTTCTACTCACATAGTCCAAATTGGTGGATTGCACCCTTGATCTAGTTTGTCATGAACAACTTTGTACAACTCAATACTAATCCTATACAGGACTTTACAAGTTTCGTACTAACTGGAGCTATTCTAGAGACTCCATAAATTGGTGGTTTATGTATAAATTTTGACACATCAAAACAATCAATAAGGTAGGAATGCTTCCTAACATCAAATTTATCTCATTCATAAAATACTAGAATTTGTAATCTATTCTTTTTTTTATCTACTATTAAGATAGTATCATATTGATCTAAAAAATTGTAGGTATATAATAGTTAATAAGTTAGACGATATTATTTGTTCCACTTTTTTTTTTCAAAATCACCAATATCATATTTTAAGAGTTATTTTTACTTTAGGTTAGAATTTCAAACCATAATACAAATTAGTTGAAAACTTTATCATACCTCTCTTACGATGAATCATTTTTGGGAAAGGTTGACTTATATAGTATATATTCTCACACTTATATTTATGAATTAAAAAAAATTGTAGTACATAAATTGAATATAAAATTCATATTGTTGGTCCCGGTTTTTCAAAGTTATTGTAAGTTGCACAGTGGAAATAATTGTTCGAATAAGCTTGCACTTATCCAAACTGATGGTGACGTGTCAACTTGGTTTGTCTAATCTTAGTTCAAGTATTTACGTCTAAGTATGCTTAGAGTCAGTTTCAGTTTATACTTCCAACACTTGAGTGTTGAGTTTTAAGAACAGGTAAGCTTTAAAACATAAAGCAATAAAAAGAAAAAGAACTTATAGTGGTTCAGATTCTAAAGATCAAAAGTCCACTTTCAGACTTGAAGTTTGGAAATCCACTAAATAAAGATTTTATAGGTGCTCCTACGATCTATTGCATGTCGGTAAATACCTCGTCCACCGATCCACAAGCTCACTCGTCTGGTCCTTGCTGGTCCTTCTCTTCGCAGCTCCTTGGAGTGTGGGCACACCATCCAGCCTCCTCCTCGTTAGAATGAGGTGATTAGACTTTCCCCAAAATTGTCAAATCGGTGGCAGATTGCCTGTAAGAGTCAGAGTAACAGACGTATTTGAATGTTGCAATCTTTCTTGGAAAGACGGATTACCAAATGAATAACTCAAGAACTTTAGAATTTCTAAGTCTCGTGTTCACTAATGTGACACACGAAAAAGTTTGAAAGCCTCGAATGATTAATTTGAAAGAGTTTCTGCTCTTTGAAAGTTGTAAGCTTGGTAAATGTTTGGTAACCTTCTTCTGTCGAATTCCTACGTTACTAATAAGTGAGGAATCTGAAGGTTTGAATCCATATAGCCGTTAGACACATCGGATTTTCGACCAATCCAATCTTTTTATCTTCTGAGCGGGTAGGTAGGATTTCTTGGAAAGGTACAATACTTTCTCTCGCTTTTCGGCTCTTTTTCTGATAAAGATGGTGACTGTTCACCTTTTGTCAGAATGATAGTCTATCAGTGTGACGAATCCTGGACTGGCAAGTCCGAGGTATCAAGACTGAAGTCTTGGGCTTGCAGACTTTAAGGAATCTCCAATCCTTAAACTCTGTATATATCAGTACGCTTGTTGGTCCCGGTTTATCAGAGTATAATAATACGATACGCAGTGGAAATAAAGTTAATTGTTTTCTTGCACGCTACTTACACACAGCTGA
>JAPKLW010002321.1:0-96297 GCA_026898455.1 Plectranthus barbatus | reverse complement strand
ATAACGTGATGGTTTGCAAGTTCTAGATCATCAACCGTTAGCTCGCCATGACAAGGGGTTAACGAGTGTAGGGTCGATTGCTCAATCTCCTAGGGATTAAAATGTGTTTACATCAATGATTGACCTAATTCGATTGCATCTACACTCATCTCAACATCCTATCTTCCTAATTTGAGAATTTGTTTGTTTTGGTTTACCAAATTGTGAAGAGTATTGAGTGAATGTTGATTGATTGTTTGATTCATGATTGTAATATGATGTTAGCATAGGTTTACATTGCTTGTCTAGGTGATAAAATAACTACTCAAAGATTGATTTTGCCTAGCTATAAGAACTTTGTCGTAGTATCCCGGTACTCTAGCAGGCGAAGCGGAGAAGAACCTGGATTTGATATTTTATTCTTTGTGTAGTTGAGAGTTTAATTCGATTGAACTTTTAGCCGCATCATATATGCTAGCGAATGTTGACTCCTTCAGCATTCGGCTACACTTTACTTTTAGCAAATGTGCATTCTGCTACTTGTTCTTCCGACTGCTAAGCACTTGATTCTAGCAGTCTCTTCCTTTGACATAGGATTGTTGACTCTTTAGCTATCACCTCCTTAGCACCTGACTGCTAACTCCTTTAGCAATCTTCTTCATCTGCTAGGAATACTTCTAGCAATCTAATCTATTACAACTCAATACTTAGTCTATACAGGACATTATAAGAGTTGCTAGATTAGAATTCAGCAATTGATCGACCAATCTACTAAGGTTTGATCCAACAAAACCTTTTACAATATGATCCTAAGGGAGATTTAGGAATAATTTCCTAACAATTTCCCCCTTTTTGGTGCGATCAAAGCTTACTATCACTTGATGAATTAAGAGGAAAAATATTTGAGCTTTACAAAATTTCTAAGTACAAAGCTAAGCTAAGCTAGCAGTCTAGCATTGTGAAATGAAGGATTTGATGTTCTAGCATTGGAACATAATGCTCAGCATTCCTTCTAGACTCTGTTGAGTTTGGCTTAGCAGCCATTCTTTGCTTCCTCTGCTGAGGTCCAACAGACCCGTACTTAGCAGACACTCTAGGGATCCTCTGCTGAGGTCCAGGAGATGCACGCGTAGCAGACACTTTCTGGGTACTATGCCGAGTTCCAGAAGTTTTACTCTGCTTATGCTTAACTGTCTGCCTAGTATTGGATGACTCAGCAACATCCTTTTTTTGTCTTTTTCAGCAGTAATCGATCCAGCAAAAACGAATGAAATCATTTTCTGCTTAGAAGACTTTGCTTTGTCAACATATCCAAGCCCTATTCTAGATCGATCCTTATGATGTCTCTGTTGGCTAACAATGGCATTTAAGACTGCATTGTTGGATGTATAAGTGCAAATGCAATTCTCTTTTGGTTTATTCTTCAAAGCAAGATTCTCCTTTTCTAAATTTTGAAAATTTTCTTTAAGCTTGGAGTAATCCGCTTTAAGTTTTAAAAACTCCTCACGTTCAGACCTTAGTCTTTCGACTTCCTCGGTCAAAGATGTAACTTTTAATTTTAGTGAGGTATTCTCTCCAACGATAACATTCTTAATTTCTTATATTTTTTTAAATTTGATAGAAAGCTTCGTGAGATAATCATCCTCAGAATCTAGAAAGGATTCCTCCGATTCATGCATGATTGCTAAGCTAGGAATGCTAGTAGATTGTACCTCATGCGCGTCGACTGCTAGAGCCGATTCAGCACTCTGCTCAGCATCAGCATCAGCAAATTGATCTTCAACAATATCGGCCATCAAGATCAGCAGAGCTTCCTCATCATCTCTACAAAAACGGTTGTTTATTGTAGAAAAGAAGGTTTTAAACTGTTGTTTTTCTCCCATAAGATAACTATCTCTAATCGTTGTCTATTGAGAAACAACAACAATTTGAAACCATTATTCTAAGTTGTTGCAATTTACCCGTATATTTTAGATAATTAATGAGTAATCGAATACAAAAATCGCAATATTCAAAATCAACATCATCATATTCATCTCACAAATATACAAATACAATATTTCATCCCAAAGATCGTACTTCTTAATATTAATCCAGGAAAGAAGTATCCAACTTCTCATATTCAATAACACTCACAAATATTCAAAATCAATCTATATCCCAAAATCAAAATTTCAAAAAACAAAGTAATTCGTCCAATATTTCTCGAATTTGCTACACATATATGTAATCTTGTACTACTATATGCGCCCATTACATACGAACATCATGTACCCATAATGTTGTAGCTCCTATTATTGAACTGTTAAATAAGATAATACAATTGTGTTAACTTCCCATTGAAATCAATATTCATTTCAGAGTGAAGAACATTTTGTAACTTCAAAATGGATCTTTTGTGTATTTGAATAATTTATTGATTCATCAATCATATAGGCTACATTGTGCAATTAATTCTCTAGATTCTGAATTTATTTGTTCCTGGTTCTGAAATCCGACTAATTATTTTTTTTAATTTCTTTGTGTTATTATCCATCACCTTACAGTATTTTTGTCATTCATGTTTGAAACTTAACACCTAGAATAACTGATATACATTCTTTCAGCGAAATATTTATATGTTTAAATCGTTAACTAAGACACATGCTTTCTCAAATAGGATCCTCCAATCTTTGCCTTTGAAAATAGAGAACTAGTATTTCTTGCTACCTACCTAGTTCTTTTGTGGGTATTAATGACTACAATACACTACACACCCTTAAATCATAAATGTATCCTTCCTCAAAGTCATGCCATAGTGTGGGTGTAATTTTGATGGTGGGGGAGCTTCCTTTATTTGTGGAGGAGGTGAACTTGTATTCTTTGATATGTTTATTTTATAAATAAAATATTAAATATTAGTCAGTGCATTTCGAGTGTGTAAAACTAGTTTCTAGTGACTCTGATTAAGAAAGGGCAAAAACTTGCGTTAGGCACGCCTAAACGGTTTAGGCGGGTTTTATCCATACCCAAATGGGTTCACCCATCCTAAATAGGATTTATTAATCTCCAATTAGGTTATATTAGATTGGTTTTGCTTGGTTTAATGGATAAAACCTGCCAAAACCGTTTAGGCGTGCCTAACCTGAGACATTCCCTTAAGAAAGATATTCCACTATGTTGGTCCCAGATCAGAGTACGTATATAGTGCAGCGAAAGTATTAAAACAGATAAATACACTCTAAGTATAAGCAGTTCAGTTTGCAGTATGCAGTTTTGACAAACACAGTTTTAAGTTAGCCAGCAGATTAGGTTAACAATTTTACAGTTATGCTCAGTCAGCAGTTTATACGCTACAACACTTACAGGCTAAGTGTTGAAGGTTTCAATATAATTGAAAACTATAAAGTGCGTAAGGTAAATAAAATTGTAAACGACACAGGATATTTATAGTGGTTCGAAGTCTCAAGTCCTATGTCCACTCTTCGGATATCAGATCCGGCAATTCACTAAGTTATGAAGATACAATCCTCACGATCTATAGCCAGTGGCTGTAGAGAGGCTCTGCGTCTTTTCTGTAGACCGGCTCGAAGTTGGACTGAGGACAAACCTCCCTTTTCCTTCTTCGGTAGGCTGGATAGTTGTGTTCTTCCCAGAACGTTGACTGGTCGGAAGTTGCTCGTGATAACCTGTTCTTCCTTTGCAAGATCAGGCTGCTATGTTCTTACTAGGAGAGTAAGAACACAAGAATAGTAGATTTAGTCAGCAGACTTAATCCTCGTGCAACAGAAGTCACACGGTGAATCTCCAAAGATTCTTCTCGCAATTAATGTTTCGTGTTCAATAAATGAACCACGATATAAATGTCTTCTCTCTCGAAAGTGTTTAATGTTTAAGCTTTAACTTCTATGGAGAGGCTGGAGTATATGTGTCAGAGATTCAAATATGCGCGAGATTAAACAGAGGTGCAAAGGTTTTTATGTCTCTGTTATTCCTGCTATTTATAGGTCAGAACCCAGAAAATAGTCGGTACAGACATTGAGAAGGATGTCCAATCAGAGTCCATCCTTCTCTGAAAAGTCGCCTGAATCTCCGCCTTTTTCTGCAACATTGACCTGGTTTTCTGAGCAATTTGACATGTTATGTTAGACGTCGAACAATGTTGTACGCCAGTCGCAGCTGAGTATCTGACTGCCTTTTATCATTGACTTCTTTGAAGTTCTCCTGCGACTTGTTCGACCTTTTGTCATGCACACATTCTTTGACGTGAAACTGTCTCGGTCTGAAACTGTGAGCTCCTCTCAACAGTTTCTCTGTGAAGACTGTGTCCACAGTTTTCGTGGCATTGCTCTGCTCGTCTTCATCTTGTATGCTCGACAGTTATTTTGTCTAAATGGTGTCTTCTTCAAAACTGTTCCACAGTTTTGTTGACTTCCTTCTTCCTACACTATTACAACTCGATCATCCTGTACATGAGGTAATAACTCTAAGACCTAGACTTTGGTGTATAGTTTTGACACATCAAAACATCAAATTAAGGTAGGATTTCTACATCAATACCTAACAATTTCCCCCTTTTTGATGTTGTCAAAACCATACCTCTGAGTCTATCTAAGTCGATGAGAAGATGCAGTTGATCTGAGTTTACAAGTTTTTCTATCTAACACTGCTCAGAACTGTGCCTCTTTTACAATTGACGTACTCTAAATGATCTTCCCCCTTAATGGGATAATACTTATCAAATAAAATCAATCAATTTAGAGCAATAAGAGAGGAGGGATTGCTGATCTCACTGGAAAATGTGAGTTCAGCCAGACAGGAATCAAGGTAAGAGACAATGAGCAGTTGTCTTAAATCCAACAGTTTTCACTATTTAATAGGTATCATCATTTACAAGTACATGAAAAGTTTTAAAACTGCAGTAATAAAAGACATTCAAAATGTAAGACAAGCAAAAATAAAATCATGACCTTGCTCACTTGTCTTAATTCTTGTCCTTCTCTATTCCTTGATTAGAGGAATCTGCGTCTTTTGGCTTCGAGGAAGTTGCGGCAGATATGGGAAGCAAACTAGCTTGCGCCTTGAGGACTGAGGTTACATCTGAGAAGTGTTTCCTATCTTCCTCTCTGGCAGCCATTAGTAGATTCAGCTTCATTGTAATATCCTCATCGCGCTTTCTGCTCTCTTCTTCCTGCTTTCTGTGTTCCTCTTCTCATTTTTTTTGTTCCTCTTCTCGCTTTTGATCAATTAAGATCAACTGCAGCTTCAGCGACTCATCCCTTCTCTCTTACCCCTTTTTGACAATATCAAGAATAGAGGCCATCTGCTGCTCCACTCGATGATCTATCTCATATCTCAGAACATCATAGGGTAGAGGAGTCACTACTACTGAAAGAGGATTTGGAGACAGAATTCCTTCAACTGTGGTTAATGCTCTAGAGTCATCATTTGTGTGACTCTAAGAGGTAGCAGTGGAAATCTCAGGTTGCTGAGGGTTTCGGCTTGTTGCTGTCTCTTCCCCCTTATGTTTAGCTGTAGCTGTTGTTGCTTCATGTTTGGCCTGTTCAGCAGCGTCTTCTGCTGCCTTTTGATGTGCTTTAGCACTTGCAGCGTCTTCCCTTAGTCGCTGGAGCTCAGCAGTTTCTTCCTTTTTTCGCTTAAGCTCAGCAGCTTCTGCCTCTTTTCGCTTAAGTTCAGCAGCTTCTGCCTCTTTTCGCTTAAGCTCAGCAGCTGCTTCTGCTTCTTGCTGACGTTTCAACTCAGAAGCTTCTTCTTCTTTGCGTAGTCTCTCCATCTCCTGTGCTTCCTTATCTTCAAGTTCTAGGAGTTCCAATTGGATATCATCTGTCTGTAAGTTCAGCCATCTATGGAGATCCTGTATCTTCACTAGCTTCGCATGATTCTCATTTATCCTGCGATGTATATGCTCCAGATGTGATTCATCTATCGTTCGTGCGGTAGTGACTGAGAGACCCAATCTTTTTGTAATGATTTCTGGTAGAGACATTCGTTGGTCAGTCCATTTAGCTTTGGCTTCGGCAGTTTTTGAAGCTGGCTCGTCTTGTATTATAATTTCCTGTTGAGGAAGTGTCTCTTCTGTGGCAACAGCTTCCATTTGTAGGCTCTGGTTAACAGTTTCTTCAACTAGTATTTCTGAATTTGTTCCCCCTTTCTTGGAGGCCATCTGACGAAGTTGTTTAGGTGACGCGGTTGATGGTTGTCAAACTCTTGAAGCTATGCTCCCAGTGGATGTTGAGGGAATGAAAGGTTGTCGAGGAGGAGATTCTCTTGATGAATGATATAGACTTCGAAGGACCACAATAGGCACTTTCTTGTCCTCCGTATTTTCCTCCTGATCTTCAACTTGCTTTCTCTTCTTGTTTCATTCTCTTTCTTCCTCCAAGACACTTGTACGTACTAACCGTCTTCTTTTCTTACTTGCTGATCGTGTGAAGACAGTTTCGGCTTGTACCGTTCTCTCAGTGACAGCTTGTACGTTGCAACCTTCAGTGATATTGATCTCCAAATCATCATCATCATTCTGTTGATGTTCACGATCACTTCATCTAAGTGCTTTCCAATGAATCTTATCACCGTGAGGTAAGAAGTCGGATGGAACTAGATATTCACCTTCTTCCCTAACACCGATCAATTGCTCTATTATATAACTGATTTTTAGTGCAAGCCCAACCCCGAATTTGAATCTTTTGGTCTCTATAATGGTCTCATTTTTTCTAGCATTTTCAAGAATACGCCCAAATATGAATTCAGCCCAGTTTCCTCCTGGACTATCGTCCAATACCATCATGACATCGTATTTAGGCTGACTTAGTTCCGAAAATGATCCTACACCGCAATAGAGCATCCTAAGTCGGATCTCACTCAGAGCCTTGTAAAGAGGCCTCAATTTGGAGACTCTCGTCGGCAAGCGTAATCTTTCTTTATGCTCTGACTTCTTCCAGACATTCCAATGTCTTTCCTTTGCTCCTTCATCACTCTTCAAGTAATTGGTGACATTTTCACCAGTTTTTGGTAGGCGAAGGAACTCGGCAATAGTATCAACATTTATTACCATAGGAATCTTGTTGACCTTGGTTTTGAAAGATTTTCCACTTCTATCAATAATAGCATTCTCATAGAATTTGGCAACCCGGTTAGGCTGGAAATTTTTAGGACGTAAACCTAGAAATTGTACTAGCTTCTCTTTGTTCAACTTTTCATAAATTCTCTCATCAGAACACAGGTAATCAAGCTCTTTCAAATTTAAAATCTTTTCTTTAAAGACTTGACTTACCCGAATGTCTTTATCAGAGAGATCGGCAGTATCGACTATATCCCTCGATAGGCGCTTTAGTTCCCTATAAGTGTGTCCTTTAACATTAACGCCTTTTCTTGATTTCACTGATCCGCTTAGGCCTTTGCCTGACGAAATCTTTCCTCTGCCCATACTGTTAAAGAGCAATGTGAGTAGAAAGACGAATCAGAGTGAATAGCAAAATGAAGTTGAGGAGCGGTGATTGCAAAAATCTATTTAGGGTGTAAGGTGATTGTGACGGGTTTAATCAAAGATTTTGGGTGCAGTTAGATCCACGGTGGAGACAAATTTGCACTTTATGCAATCTTCGGCTGTGATGAAGGCTGGTGCAGAGATGTCTGTTCCTATTCTGTCGTGACGTGTTTGTGGCGCGTGATCGTGGTTATATGTCACCGCGTAATATCCCATGCCCTTTCTTCCTTTAAAAGTTTCCACCCAGCTGACGTGATCAACATGATCCATGTCTTCCTTTAGGAGAGAGTGACAGTTTCTTTGATTCTTACTCTACGAAAACTGTTGTGCCAGTTTTCAACCCTCAACTGCCAAGAAGGCTTATCGCTAATCTATGCACACTTCAGCGTGCAGTCTCCTCGTCCATGTGTCCATGATCGGTTAAGCCTTGTTAGACAATGTTTATAAATACTGTCTTCGTGCGAGTAGGAGAGTGCATTCAATCCATCTTTTCATACACGCCTTGAAACAAATTCTTCTTTCGAGAGAATGGCAATTCCTGCTCAAATTGAGATAATGAGGGGTAAAATCTTTAACCCGACTGGGTTGCTGGTGGAGTATTAGGAAACTCCTATCCATAACATCGTTATGTGTGATCTAAGGTCCAATCAGCTTCTATCCTTCGTGACTTGCTAGCCTTACAAGTTTCATGACAAGGTTCTTTGTGATATTGCTAACGGGTGCTATGTGGAAGAGGGTAATGAGATATGCGCCTTCTTCCATGAGCAGAAGATATGCTGGTCGCCGGAGTCTTTCTCCCTAAGTCTTGGACTACCTTATTGTTGGTCCCGGATATCAGGGTATACTTTGGCAGCGGAAAATACGTAAGTTCGTTTCTTGCACTCTGCTGGTTACACAGCTGACTGGGACCTTGTCAGCTGGTAAGTCAACTGGCAACTGAGTATTCAGCTGACTGGCAACTGGCTGGTCAGCTGATGACTCAGGACTTAGAAAATTTTAGAGTCGAGTTTGCACAGTTATAAACTGGTTTCAGTTATACTCCAGCACTTGGGTGCTGGGTTTTAAATCAGTAAGTAAATGCTGAAAGCAGTAAATAACAAGGATATTTTATAGTGGTTCGATCAACTGATCTACGTCCACTCTCCAGTCGAAGCACTGGAAATTCACTAGAGTAATCCGGATACAAGATTATCCTACGATCTATCTCCAGCTGGTGAATGCCCCGTCCACCAGTCCACTGGATCAACCGCTCCCGGGTCTTGACCTTCTTCAACTCTTGTCAGCTGGATGGAGTGCGAGCACGTCACTTTAACCTCCACCGGTACCACTGACGACGTGGGTGTTTAGTTCTCCCAAGAACGTATCTGAGTGCGGCAAAAGCCCGTAATAACTCAGGTGCTGGCTGGCACGAGAGCTGCTGTGAACTTCCTCGAGGAGAAAGATCACCAATGAGATCAATAACTTACAAGCTGGAAGCTTGAAGTCTCGTGTTCGAAGGAATCGACACACGGAGTCTGTAACTCACAAGCTGGAAGCTCGGAGTCTCGTGTTCGATGAATAATCGACACACGGAATAGCTTTAAGAAAAGCCTCGAAAGTATCTGCTAGATCTTGCTGGATAATTTCGGAGATAGCGAGAGGAAGGAGAGGAACTTCTGAATGTTGACGGTCCCGACGTATTTATAGACGCAGGAGCTCGATTCAAATCTCCTAGCAGTTTGGACACGTCCGGAAAAGGTCTCAGACCTAGGGTGTCCTTCTGCGGCGGCAGGTAGGCTTTTCCGGAAAGCGCCATGCCTTTGACCGCTTTTTCTGACACAGATCTCTTTGTGTCAGAACGGCTCTTCGTCAGTACGAGGAATCACAACTGGTGTCTTGTAACTGATAGACTTTAAGGTATCCTCCTTAATGTCATACTTTGTCAGTTGATTCCTCAGACGAATCTTCTTTTTGTCTCTAAGACTCTGGGAGAGCGAATCTTCAATTCAGCTGGTAACATCCGACTGGTAGATCATGCTGGTGATCTTGTGCTGGCAGTCTCTGCTGGTGACTTTCGCTGGCACAATCTAAGTCTACCAATATGTCTGGATGTTAACTCTTTCTTGGAATCTCCCATGACTGGTGGCTTCACCGCTGGTGAATAGTGTCAGCCAGAACACATATTCTGCTGGTAAGGTTTGCCAGCTTCCTGCTGATGAAAGCCTTCCCAACTGGTGAACAGTAGCCAGTCGTTAGCTCTACTCATGCTGATGAACAGTGTCAGCATGAGTCTTTGTCAGCCGCTTGCTGGTGAGACTTCTCTCAACTGGTAAGCACATCTCATGCTGGTGAACAGTAGCCAGCATGAGTCTTGATCAGCTGCGACTTACAACTCAAAAGACCTAAACAGGACTTTACATTTGAGACTAGAGCTATTCTAGAGACTAAACTGACGCTGGTAGGACTTAGGTTTTGATCCACCAAAACTATAATCTATACAATTAGCTACTGGGGAAGGGAAACTTAGTCAAATTTCCCAACACTTATGGTATGATGCCTTTGATGGACAATCGAAAAGACGAGACTGCTTCGGAATGGCACGCATGGCAGAGATGGAGAGGAATTCCTGTAGATTTTCATCCAACAATTTCTTCGAGATTCTTGATGCCTCGATATCGAGTTGTATTTGATATTATTAATCAAATAATGGTTGGAAATCCCTCATCAGTTACGGACTTCTCCCTTCCTGTGTGGAAAGCGATGATGGCTTTTGTTGACAAAGCTGAGGTTCACTGGGCCTCCTTTGTCTTTGATCGAGTGATATATGACGTTGAAAATCTGCCTGCTCTCCCATTTCCCTATGGAATGCCCGTGAGTTGTCTTGTTGAGCAGCAGCTTCCTGAGTATGCTCGAGGTGGCTAGTCCACCATCTTGTATTCAGATTTTTATCCCCCACGACATTTTTCTATCGGTTGATTTCCTATGCCTTCTTTTGAATCAGTTCCTCTGTAGTATAATGGATGTAGTCATGGGGTGAACCGTCCCCCTCTTTCATATTTCTGATAATGCATCATGTACTTCTTATCTTTTTAATGAAAAGTCCTTTCCTTATTGATCATCTGGAGACACAGTTTCCACCATAAGAGAAGCTTTCTGCCTTATACTTGTTCTTCTTTCTTGGACATCACAGTTCACTCATGATCCTTAAAGTACTCTGTATCCTTAGTGAATCTTTTCATTCGGATATGATGTTTTGTCTGAAATTCGTACTCTTGCAGTCTATCTTCCTTGCAGACTATGACCTTTTTAGACCCAGTAGATTTTAGACCTATTTGCCACACGTCCCTTTGTAGGTGGCTTACCGTAGATGTTGAGCATTGAATGCTTGCCTATCGACTTTGGTTTCTGTGCCATGATAGGTCATATCCTTAAGATGCTTGATATCCTCCTCGAATATTTCAAAAGGAAATCAGCTATAAGTAATCTTCAGCAGCATCCTTGAAAGATTAACTCATCTACTATTCTTTCACTAAGCATTAGAGCTTCCTTTAAGAGCAATATGGCTCCTTCTCCTCCTCCTTCTCCATCGGCTTACACGATTCCAAACGTTGTGGAGGAGATGGGAGGATCTCCATTCGAAGAAACAAGATTCTTAACATAATAGGAGTTGCGACACTTCATTAGAGAGCTCCATTAATAGATCGATGGCTGATGAGCCTTCTGAGAGACAGTGGATTGGCCAGATTTGTTACTGTTGAGCCTCATTGCTTTCACGAAGAGTTTCTCATAATATTCGCATATTACTCCACAGTTACTGAGGATGAGATTATCTGTAATCTCAACGGAATGGAGCTCCACTGGTCTGCTAGCTATTTTGAGGCAGAATTTGGGCTGCTTCGTCATAGCAGAAGAACACCTATCATGTCTTATCGAAACAAAGTGACAGCACCTGAGTGGACCATATGGCCTGAATGGAGAGAAGGGAACATTTGTTTCCATCCAACTGCTCCAAGTGAATACCTCAGGCCCAGCTGCAAGCTGTCCTTCGATATCATTAACCAAATGGTTGTCTGCAATCCTCCCGAAGAAACCAAATTTATGCCACCTGTCTGGAAGGCAATGATGGCGTTCGAACAGCAAGGAGAGGTTGACTGGGCTGGGTTCATCTTTGATCGCCTGAAAATGGCCCTTCAGAATCTCTCAGGTGCCACTTTTCTCTACGGTATGCAGCTAAGCTGGCTGCTGGAGAAGAGTATTTTTTATCTCAAGAATGGTCCTTCAAGTCTGATTGGAGCTGATTACTACCCTCCTCATCTGATCAACTGGGCACTTATACCTTAATAGACGATAGTGATGTAACAGATTCTTTTGTATCTGTTTTCAAGACGTAAGGATAACTGAACTCCTTGTATTCATTATGAATAAATGAACTCTTGTTTTCTTGTCTCTTCTACGAATGCGAACAATGAGAAACAGTAATTGACTTAATTAATGTTTCTTAACTTGTACAGTTTGACTGTGTGACAATCAATTTACATCTCCTTCTCTTGAGATTCCATCAAACTCTAAAAGACCTAGTTTGATGCATAGCTCTTTGAAACGAGCCTCAGGTAGCAGCTTAGTGAATATATCCGCTAGCTGATCCTCAGTTCTAATATACTCCACTGAGACATCTTCCTTTTCAACATGGTCTCGAATGAAATGATGATGAATGTCAATGTGCTTCGTCCTAGAGTGTAGAATTGGGTTCTTCGAGATTGACACTGCGTTGTTGCTATCACAGTAGATAAGAACACATCATGTATCAATTCCATAATCCTTAAGCTGCTGCTTTATCCAAAGCAGTTGAGCACAACAGCTGGCTGGTGCTACATATTCTGCCTTTGTGGTTGATGTAGTCACCAAATGTTGTTTCTTGCTAAACCAGCTGATCAGTTTATGTCCTAAAAACTGACGTGTTCAACTTGTGCTCTTCCTGTCAATTCTACAGCCTCCAAAATCTGAATCGGAGAATCCATTCAGTATGATTCCATCAGTTTTGGGATACCAGATACCTAAGGACTCTGTACTCTTTAGATATCTCACAACTCTTTTTGCCGCATCCATGTGATACTTCTTAGGATTCGCCTGGAATCTTGCACATACTCCCATGGCATAAAAGATGTCTGGTAGGCTGGTAGTTAGATACAGTAAAGACTCAATGATTCCTCTATAAGCTGTTGGGTTGATGGGTTCTCCTTCTTCATCGATAGTGATCTGAGAACTGGTGCTCATAGGAATCCTTAGAGATTTTTTCTTCTCTCGACAAAATTTGTTTATCAGGTCTTTAGTATACTTCTTCTGACTTATGAAAATCCCTTCGTCAGACTGATCAACTTGTAGACCAAGAAAATATGTCATCTTGCCCATCATACTCATCTGAAATTTGTTCTGCATTAGCTGGGCAACCTTCTCACATCATTTGGTATTTTTGCTTCCAAATTTGATGTCGTCTACATAGATCTGAACAAGTAGGATGTCATATCCATCATTTATCTTGAATAGTGTTCGATCTATAGCACCCTTTTCAAATCCATTTTTGAGCAGAAACTGTGAAAGAGTTTCATACCATGTTCTAGGTGCTTGCTTTAATCTATATAAAGTTTTCCTTAGCTTGTAGACTTGATTTCCTTGCTCAAAACCTGGGGGTTGTTCTAAATAGACTTCTTCTCTTAATTCTCCGTTGAGGAAGACACTCTTCACATCCATCTGAAGAACTGTTAAGTTGTGATAAGCTGTATAATAGCCGGATAGCTTTGAGTCTGGCAATTGGCGCAAATGTCTCATCGAAGTCTATTCCTTCGCATTGTGCGTATCCCTTTGCAACCAATCTTTCCTTGTTTCGAACAATGCTACCGGTCTCATCTCTTTTATTCTTGAAGACCCAGTTGGTACCAATCACAGACTGATGTGTGGGTCGATCCACCAGATACCACACATTGTTGCGAGTGAACTCATTTAGTTCTTCCTGCATCGCATTTATTCAGTCTGTTGATTGAAGAGCTTCTGTGATCTTCACTGGTTCGATCTGGGATAAGAAGCAAGACATTAATGATGTCCCTTGTCTGGTTCGAACAGTATTTCCAATATCATAAAGGATGGCTTCCTTGGGATGATCTCTTAGCCAACTAGGCTTCTTTACAGGTATTGTTTCAGCACGAACAGCTGGATCTTCAGAACCTGTATGATGTTCCCTTTGGGATGGTTCAGCATCAGCTCCTGGAACTGTTTCTTCTTCTTCCTCGGAAGCTCCTTCATCTCCTTGTTCTGGAACTGCATTCTGATTAGTATCTGGATTCTGAATAGCACTTGGCTCGCTAGCTGATTCTGCTTCTTTAACATCTTCAAGATTGACTCCCTTGGTTTCAGCTTGCTCTGCTTCCAAGACCGCATTATGTGCTTCAGTGGGCTTATCTTCACTTGAAACTTCAATGTTTGTGGTCTTTGGGGCCTCAGCGATGGCATTTGCATCATCGACCCTCTCGACTGGTTGGGGTTCAGCCGAGGCAACTGGAGTCTCAAGGATCTCATTCATAGATCTAGTCAGAGGAATTGTTTGATTATGATCAAGATCACTCTTGGATTCCACATTGACATCCTTGATCTCATGATATCCCAGACTCAGTTCTTGAAGTGTCCTGCGCACTAAAGTAGCTTCATCAAAAACAACATGACATGTTATTTCCACAAGCTGGGTTATCTTGTTGAATACCCTATATCCCTTATATGAAGGATATCCATAACCTAGGAATACACCTTCATCAGCCTTTGGGCTGAAGGTATTCAACTTAAACTTCCCATTGTTGTGAATATAACATCGAGAACCAAAAGCACGAAGATGAGCTATAGAAGGCTTACGACCATTGTAGATCTCGTAGGGTGTCTTGTGCAGCCGCGTGTTGAATGCGCTTCTATTCTGTGTGTAGCAGGTTGTCATCAAGGCTTCTCCCCAAAATCCCTTTCCAAGGTCGGTGTCAGCCATCATGGTTCTCACTGCTTCTTTGAGTGTTCTGTTTCGTCGCTTAGCAAGACCATTTTGTTGGGGAGTTCTAAGTGCAGACTTCTCATGACCAATTCCAATTTCAACACAGAAGTCCATAAGAGGTCCGTTGCAAAATTCTATCTCGTTTTCTGATCTTATCCTCTTGACTTTCACTCCTTTGTCATTCTGAAGGCGTGTGATCAGTTCTGGAAACTTAATTTTGACTTCGTCCTTGGATTTGAGCAGCACCACCCATGTATATCTTGAGTAGTCATCAACAACTACCAGTGTGTATCTTATTTTTCCAATTGTGGGTGGGGTAACCGGTCCAAACAAATCCATGTGAAGCAGTTCCAAGATTCTCTCTGTGCTCGTTGTAACTGACCTGTTCTTGAAAGAGGCTTTCGTCTGTTTACCAAGTTGGCACGATTTGCATACTCCTTTCTGAAAATTCTAATGTGGCAGTCCTTCAACTAGATTATGTTTCACCAAATGTCGGATTGAGTTGAAGTTTAGATGGCTAAGTCTCTTATGCCACAACCAATTTACACCTTCTGAGGAGCTGAGTGCTATGAGGCACGTCCCACGTTCTCCATTGGACCAATCTACAATGTAGAGACCTCCTCTTCTGATCCCTCTGATTATGGTCTTGTCTGTCACCCTGTCTATTATGTGGCATTCTGATTCTTCAAATCTGACAATGTAGCCACTCTTACTCAGTTGACTTATACTAAGAAGATTGTGCTTCAAACTGGGGACTAAGGATACGTTCTGAATGATGATTCCGTTGTGCTCCACGCATCCTTTTCCAATCAATTGTTCCGTGGCCTAGTTCCCAAAACTGACAAATGCTCCTTCATACATTTCAAGGTTCTTGATTAGATCCTTTTCTCCTGTCATGTGAGCTGAGCATCCACTATCTAAGATCCATGTTCTTGTCTTCTTTCGGAAACTTGGCTTCTGCAACACAGAAAAATTATTTAGGTCCCCGCATCCTCTCGGGTCCTGCAATGTTAGTGCTGTGGACCCAACCTTTTGGTATCCACACTTTTTTCACTCTTACAGTTCGTGACACTAAATCACTTTTCTGTGATTTATCTACATTTCTTCTAGTAGAGCGTGTGTTGTGTGAATGCATGTGAAGTAGACTTGTGGTGTGTGAACTCTTCCGGAATTGACTGTTCTGGAAAGAGTCTCGAGAAACTATTCTCGGGTGTAGCCATCATAGTCTTTTGAGAGTATAGTTTTCTCGACTCAGGCCTCGAATAGATGTTCCCCCTATTCGGTTGACTATTATGATAGAACTGAGATCTATCATGACTTCTCGGATTTCTATCCGATTGTCGAACAGACTTTCTTGCAACATTAACATGTTACTTAGTCGTTCTTGTTGGTAAAACTGGATTCCTTGCATATGGAACATTATGCTTGTCCAGTTTTAAGGAAAGATCATTTCTCCTCTCGACAGTTGGTTTAGACAGTTTCCGAACTGTGTCATCAAACTGTCGAGCTGCCAGTTTAGGGTCAGAGTGTGACCAGCATTTGGTCCTGACACCTTGATTAACTGATTCTTTGAGAATGTCCTTTCCTTTCCCAACTGTATGCCTTGGACAGAGCGCAATGGTGTTTTCTTAGTCCTAGATGTGTGTGCATGTATGTTCGTAGATGTATCATATTGGTGTTCAGAAAAACCTATCCCTCGTTTATCAGAGTATTGTTTTTGAACATTTAAGATTTCATCTAATTTCTTAGAACTCTTTTTGAAAGAACATTCGCATTTAATAGGTTCAGTTATCTTCAAGGAGTCACACTCTTTTGAAACATTATCAAAGTCTTTAATAAGTTTTGAATGTTCCCCCTTGAGTTTTTCTAGTTCATCACTGATTGACCCCGTTCTTTCGATTTCATTGGTCAAAGCTGAAATTTTTTATTTCAGTGATGCATTTTAACTAATCACTTTATCTTTAATTTCATGAAAATTTTAAAATTCTTTGATAATCTTTCTGAAAGTGACGTCATCACAGCTAGAATGACATGGTTCATAACTATCATCAAAGCAAATAGATGTACTAGATGAGGGCAGATTAGTTGTTACCCGAATTTTGCAGTTCGAAGCGCTTTCTTCTTCATCATCGGTAACATCTCCATCAATTGCTGCCATGAAAGCGAGTAGTGATTCCTCATCTCCTTCATCCTCAGACGTGTAATATCCATCATCATGGTTCGGTACGTCTGGCACTTCGGTTCTTGTGAGCATTGCTTGAGACACAACTCTGGATGCCCTCTTCTCAAACACGTTCTTCAATCTGTCTCTCTCCTCGTGAGAGACTAGGGGTCCTTCATACGTTAAATGGTCTGGAGAGTTGCACTCATATCATGTGCATGGCTCTCTCTTTGTAAACTTTTGCTCACTGGACTGTGTTTCCTTTTCCTTTCCTTTTGCCTTCTCGAGAAGAGTGGTCAGGTTCCTCAGTTGTTCCTCCAGTTTGGCGACTGACAGCTCAGTTTCTTTCTTCTGAACTGTGTTGGAGGTGTCCTTCGCTGGTGATTGATAAGCAGTTTTCTCGAAGTAAACAGGCCTTTTTGAACATCTTTGGAAATCTCTTTTTACGAAGAATGCTGAATCACCCTCAGCTGCTGAATTTGGGGTTCGAACAGCTTCATTTATGTTCACCATCTGGATGTCCCATTCATGGGCTTGAAGTTCGGCGAACAGTTCTTTGGTGGACATTTTGGAGAGATCCATGGTCTTCAAACTGGTGGTTTTAACAAACCAATCCTCCTTCGGCAGTCTTGAAAGAATTTTGGCATTCATATGATCATATCTGCCATTTTTTCTTCTCTATCGAGGTTCTTCATTTCACTAACGATGGCGTTGAACTTTGCTTCCATCAATTTGATTGTATCGCCAGGTAGCATCTGGAAGGATTCATACTTTTCCATGATGAACTGTTTCTTGTTGTGTTTCATCGCTTCTATTTCTTTAGTGAGATCATTGATCCAATCCCAAAGTTCATTGGTCGTGTTGTTCTCTACGGCTGCGTCCTGGAGGGAATCTGGGAGGGATTGTACGATCATCTCCTGTGCGATGTAGTCGACTTGATGCCGTTTCTTGTTCTCAAATGTCCAGTCCTCCTTGGGCTTTTCTATGTCCTCGACACCGCCTGGATCGTCTCTTTGGGCTAGATGACCTTTAGGCATTAGGATCTTCAGAGGTCCTTTCGTCAGAACTTCATCCATCTCTGGATGTTGAGCTCTTAGTTGAATGAGACACTTCTTCTTCCATACTTCAAACTTTCCTGGATTGTACTTGGGAAGGCTAGAATAAATCATCATTTTCTAAAAGTAATCTGCTCGCTAAGCACACTAGACAAATAGTTAGAGTGTAAGGAAGTACGGATCCGGTCTTAAGCGACTCAAAACAGGACAGTCTAGAAAGGCCGACCTGTGCTGATACCACTTGTTGGTCCCAGATCACAGTACGTATACAGTGCAGCGGAAGTATTAAAATAGATAAATACACTCTAAGTATAAGCAGTTCAATTTGCAGTATGCAATTTTTTTTCTTAGCAGTTTTGACAAACACAGTTTTAAGTTCGCCAGCAAATTAGGTTCATAGTTTTACAGTTATGCTCAGTTAGCAGTTTATACGCTTCAACACTTACAGGCTAAGTGTTGAAGGTTTCAATATAATTGAAAACTGTAAAGTGCGTAAGGTAAATAAAACTATAAACAACACAGGATATTTATAGTGGTTCGGAGCCTCAAATCCTACGTCCACTCTTCGGATATCAGATCCGGTAATTCACTAAGTTATGAAGATACAATCCTCACAATCTATAGCCAGTTGCTGTAGAGACCTCCGTCCACAGCACAATGGATCACTCGCCCTGGCAAATGTACTTCACTCCTTCTTCAGTCCGTCGAAGGCTCTGCGTCTTCTCTGTGGACCGGCTCGAAGTTGGACTGAGGACAAACCTCCATTTTCCTTCTTCGGTAGGTTGGATAGTTGTGTTCTTCCTAGAACGTTGACTGGTCGGCAGTTTCCCGTGATAACCTGTTCTTCTTTTGCAAGATCAGGCTGCTATGTTCTTACTAGGAGAGTAAGAACACCAAGATAGTAGATTAAGTCAGCAGGCTTAATCCTCGTGCAATAGAAGTCACAAAGTGAATCTCCAAAGATTCTTCTCGCAATGAATGCTTCGTGTTCAATAAATGAACCACGATATAAATGCCTTCTCTCTCAAAAGTGTTTAATGCTTGAGCTTTAACTTCTATGGAGATGCTGGAGTAAATGTGTCGGAGATTCAAATATGCGCAAGATTAAAAAGAGGTGCAAAGGTTTTTATGTCTCTGTTATTCCTGCTATTTATAGGTCGGAACCCAGAAAATAGCCAGTAAAGACATTGAGAAGGATGTCCAATCAGAGTCCATCCTTCTCTGAAAAGTCGCCTGAATCTCCGCCTTTTTCTGCAACTTTGACCTGCTTTTCTGAGCAGTTTGTACTTGTTGTGTCAGACGTCGAACAACGTTGTACACTAGTCGCAACTAAGTATCTGACTGTCTTTTATCATTAACTTCTTTGAAATTCTCCTGCGACTTGTTCGACCTTTTTTCATGCACACATTCCTTGATGCGAAACTGTCTCGGTCTGAAACTGTGAGCTCCTCTCAACAGTTTCTCTGTGAAGATTGTGTCCACAATTTTCGTGGCATTGCTCTACTCGTCTTCGTCTTGTATGCTCGATAGTTATTTTGTCTGAATGGTGTCTTCTTCAAAACTGTTCCATAGTTTTGTTGACTTCCTTCTTCCTAGACTATTACAACTCGATCATCCTATACAAGGATTACATGAGGTAATAACTCTAAGACCTAGACTTTGGTGTATAGTTTTGACACATCAAAATATCAAATTATGGTAGGATCTCTACATCAATACCTAACACACTACAAATTGTGAATTAAACCAAAGAAGGGTAAAGAGACCCTCGAAATAAATCTCTATGGGATAGTCTCAAGTTAGGCACGCCTAAACAGTTTAGGCGGGTTTTATCCATTAACCAAAGCCAAACTCATCTAATATACCCTGGCAAAAACTTGCGTTAAGTACGCCTAAACGGTTTAGGCTGGTTTTATCCATACCCAAATGGGTTCACCCATTCCAAATAGGGTTTATTAATCCCCAATTAGGGTATATTAAATGAGTTTGGCTTGGGTTAATGGATAAAACCCGCCTAAACCGTTTAGGCGTGCCTAATCTGAGACCTTCCCATATACCCTAATTGTGGATTAATAAACCCTATTTGGGATGGGTGAGCCCATTTGGGTATGGATAAAATCTGCCTAAACCATTTAGGCGTGCCTAACGCAAATTTTTGTCAATTACTATATTTTTATGTTAGCTGCTTGCCTTTGAGGCAAGAATACTTCAAAAAACTAGACAAAAAAAAAAAATAAGCCCCTAATCTGAATAGGCCAAGCTAGTAGTATGTTGCGATATAAACATTCATTCCACTCCTCATCATAAAATCATTGTATTGCATTTCTATCTCACTATAAACATGTTCATTCATCTATTTGTTATCCAGTGGCAACACCTAATTTCTGAGTTCTTGAATCCTGCTGCATCTTAACTATGAACTAAGTGGTTTCTTAAAACCTAAATTAGAACTTTTCTTTTGGTCAAACATATTGTGGGAAACTATAAGCTGTCAAGAAAAATCAACACAAAACTAATAGGCAGAGAAATACCCAAAATAACAATCAAATGTACCAGACACAGTGGAAAGAAAGAGAGAAATGTAAACAATCAAATGAAATCAAGGACTAAATAAAACATACTAGTGTGATTATGAAAATGCTAACTATATTACCCGTTTAAAGTATTCCCGAACTTGTCAATTCCAGATTGATGAGACCCAGACTGATCAGTTCCATACTGAACTTCAGTCTGTTTAAATGAAAAGATTTTTTCATTTAAGTAATTATTTATCAAAATTAGATTATTCCATTTAATTTATCAAAACGAGATTATTCCCTTTAAGTAATTATTCAAAATCGAGATTCGCATTTAGGTAATTTTTTATAATTTTTAGATTTTGTTATGATTTAATATGTGGAATAAAAACAAAACAATGAATTTTTTATTTAACGAGATCTCGAATTCTTTCAAATGTTACCAAGATCTCGAATTTTTTGAGATCTTGTTATGATTAAATAGGTGGAATAAAAAATTGAATTTCTTATTTATCGAGATCTCGAATTCTTTCAAATTGAATCGAGATTTTGAACTTTTTCACACATTCGAAATCTAAAAATTCAAAACTTAAAAATTTTAATTTTTAAAAAAATGATTTTTTCAATTCGAATTCAACATATTCGAATTTAAATTTGCTTTGCACAATTTCTAATATTATAATCATTTATATTTCAAAATTAAGAAACTCGAACCAATTTTTTATATTTCCAATTTTTTTTAGTTTGTTACTATTATTTAATGTCTATTGAGATCTCGAGTAAAAATGTATATAGATTTCACTAAATTACTAAATAGTTTGATAATCCATATAAACAATAAAAAATTGTGTTCGAGTGTGGATTGTATGGATTATATTTATTCGAAACATATCAAAAATATGGGTAGATTAATATTACATTATTATTATTATGTAAATTTTGAATTCAAGAAATTCTAACCACCTCTTTATATATTATTATTTTATATTTTGAAATCAAAAATTCGAACCAACTCTTTATATATTACTCCCTCCGTCCCATTGAATTAGACACGTATTCCTTTTCCGTCCGTCCCGTTTATTGACACGTTTTCTAATTTAGCAAAAAATTAACACAACTTAATCAAAATTAACTACACCTAAAATTACTACCCTACCCCCAAATTTTCTACAATTTCCACCCTACCCCTCTGAAACCCTAAATTTCCACCCATCTAAGATTCATTCTCATTTACAAGTTCCTCTACCACCGCCTCTCACCACCGTCTACACGAACTCTCACCACCGAACTCACCACCGCCTCTCACCATCGTTGTCGTCGCTTCTCACCAACACATCTCGCCTCTCCCCTGCGAACCACCACCGTCGCCTCTGAACCACCGCCCCCTCTCCCCTGCGAACCACCACCGCCTCTCCTCTGCGAACCACCACCGTCGCATCTGAACCACCGCCCCCTCTCGCCCAGCAACACTGTCTCCTCTCCCATGCGAACCACCACCGTCGTCTCTGAACCACCGTCGCCCATCGCCCAGCACCACCGTCGCCAACACATCTCACCCCCATCGCTATCGCTTCTCACCGTCGCCCAGCAGCACCGCCGCCGCCCTCCTCTCATCGTCGCCTCTCACCATCGTTATTCTGCATTCCCCATATTTTTTTTAAGTTTGTAATTAGTAATTATTTTATTAATATTTTATATGTTAATCTTTCTTCAAACATTCAAACACTATTTGTCTTGGTTCATGTGTCACTCCCTCCGTGTCTAATAATATGGGACGGAGGGAGTATTATTTTGTTGGTTTATTACATTATTGTTTTTTATGTCCACAATATCAGATACAAAAATAATTTTAAAATAAAATTTTTTATAAAAATTCGAACCAAAATTTAAATTAAAAAATTTACAAGGTTCGGATTTCTGACATTCCAATTGCCTATGTATGTCCAGACCTCTAAGGTTTGAGTCAAAAGCTTTCACATGTTCAATTTTACTGACACAAATCCGAAGCACCCAAACGGGAACCGCGGGATAGCGTTTTGGGGATTTTCACAGTTTTGTGTAAGGATAGAAAAATATCAATTAAAAAAATTAAATTTCTTAAAAAATTAGGATAATTAAAAGAAATATTAGAATAACAACACTTAAAACAATTGTTGTCTTTTTTATTATAAACAATACGTAAACAATAACACTAATCTAAAATCATTGTCTTTTAGTATATTGTTGATCCCCGATCAGAGTGTTTATATATACAACGGAAGTATTAATAATGCATTGCACTTATCTTGCTAAGGTCTCGACTTAGCAAGTGTTTATCGAATGAGTTTTAGCTTCATTATTCGTTAAGTTAATTCCAGATTATACTACAACACTTGGTGTGTTGTGTTTCAAGTATGCGCAAACACAAAGTAACGAATAAAAGTAGTAAAAGAGACACAAGGATTTATAGTGGATCGAACAACTGTTCTACGTCCACTCTTCAATCCTTTGACTGAAAATTCACTAATAGATTGAATACAAGGTCAGGCCTGATCTCTAACGTTGAGCAGCTCCTCCGTCTGTTTAGCGCGCACCTTCAAGCACCTCGGTCTTCAATATTCACCTCGTCGCTCCGTAGAGTGAGAACAAACCTCTCTCCTCCTTAGACATCGACTGTTGGGAGTTTTATAGTTCTTTCCAGAACCTATCCTTGTGTTGGCGATGCCTGTAATAATCACGCTTGCACAGCAAGGTGACTGCTAGATTCTTTCTAGGAATAGAAAGAATCCTAATATCAACCCGAGAAGTTAGAATTCAGAGATCTCGAGCTCCAAGTATGATAGCTTTATGAAAAAGCTTCAATCATGTTTTTTCTTGGTTGAGTTCGCGTAGTGTAGAGAATATTTGGGTCTTCTCTAGTTTTCTTTGTGATTATAATTTCGCGAACCTTTGAATCATTTTAGGGCGACACCTATTTATAGGTGAAAATTCAAACTGTCGTTTGAATCTTTTCCGTTAGACTCAAAGGCATTACTCCTGCAGCGTACAAAGACTCTTCAAGTCTCCCTTGTCTCTGATTGGCGTAGCTCCTATTTGTAGCCGTCTTTGTCAGAATGGATCCTTCGCTTTGATCTTGAAACCTCTGTTGTGTCTAATGATTATTTTATTCTTTGATTCATCAGGTTTCCTTGTGATTTGGATCCTTCTGATTTGCGACTTGTGTCTTCCTTGATTGCTATTGAGTGTTTGCTGGCGGTAGGCGTTCAGCTGATGTCTCAGCAGACTCGGTAGGATCTTTGCAGCATGCTGGCGTTACTTCTTCAGCATTCTCTTGACCAGCATTCCTCCGTGTTTGCTAGCCTTTATTAGCTTCTTCAGCAATCATCAAGTCTGTTGATTCCTTCAGCATTCTTGATTATTCTTATCAAGTTCTATTACAACTCGAGTATAATTGACCTGTACAGGACTTTTACATTTCGACTCGATACTAAGTTGCTAGAAACTAGATCAGCTTGAGCTTTGATGCACCAAAACATAATGAAGAAACATTGACAACAAAGGGGTTTTAATATTTCTAATAATATTCCTAACAATTTCCCCCTTTTTTGGGCGATCAAAGCCTCAATCCTGAGCTTTAATACTAACTGATCATGGGAAAGCCGATTACCGAGATTACAATATTTTCCTTTCAAATCTATTCTCAGCATCTCAACTCCCTTAGACTCAGTATGGTTCCTAAATGTTCCCCCTCAAAATATCAAGGGTATTGCTCGATTATATATTTTGTTCCAAGTGAATGGCTTCCAAATCATTTATCAGATAAGCACGTAACTCATTCACACAACCATATCAAGCAATTATACAGGAACATATTACGCACACAACATCAATCCACACAGTTTGTTGATTACACTAAATGTGTAACTTCAGCTATTTCAATTAGATCAGCGTTGGACAATAAGATGTTGTCTTCAACCTGGGTTAGTTTCCAATCAAAATATCATGACATAAGGTACAGGAAACATTTACCCAAATTAAAAAAACTTATTTTGGTCAGAAGACTTATGAGGTTTAGAGAGATTACTTTTTGGTCGTCGAGGAGTCTAAATCATCAGCATTTTTGGCACTTGAAGAATCGGCATTGGTCTTCTTCACAGTCTTGAGAGTCTCGAGCGTTACCTTCATGAAGTTGTTGAGAACAACCTCTGTCTCTTCTTCTTCTTCTTGCCTTCTCAAGTCTTCTTCCTATTTTCTTCTAGCTTTGAGGCATCGGATCCTATCTTCTTATCCTTTTAGTCTTTCTGCCTCCTCTGCTAACCTCTTCTCTTCCCCCTCTTTGATCGCAGCAAAAAGGTTTGATGAGTAGGTCTCAAACTTGTCTTGTAGAGTTCTTCATTTGCCTCGGTCACTTGATTCTTGACTTCTGTTTGCACAATTGGTATAATGTGCTCTCCAGTGCTCCTTCCTACCGTTGTATGTATGAATTGCTAGAGGTCCCTCTGATAAGTGTTGGAGCTCAAGGGCTCAATTTTCACGACTAGGGTTTCCTCCGATAGCACAATCTGATTCTGGGTAGTAGGCATGGAGGCAGTGGTGACCAGTGCTTGAGACGAAGTGGATGGAAGATCAGTGTTGACATCTATGGCAGATTCAGTTTCCCTAGCTCTTTCTTCTTCAACAGTGATGGGAGAAGGAAGCCTTATGCGGTCCATTCTGAATGACTTGTTTGCCAGTTGAGTAAGGACACGCTCCTTGAACTCTAACATCTTCCTCCGATCCTCTTCTCTCCTCCGTACAGCTTTCTCTTCCGCTAGCTTTGCTTTCAACTCAGCGGTTGCGGCCATCAGTCTTCTTGTGGTTGGGGATTTGAAGTCCTGAGTAAATGGTGGAGAGTCTTCAACAGCATATTCGGATGGTGGCAAAGAACAATCTTCTGTGAGCGCTCTGTGTGCTTTAATCTTCTGCAGTATGGCTATGACCTGCTTCTCCGTATACTGTCTCTTGGATATCTGATCCATCCAGTCGTCTTCCCATTCCTCTTCACTTCTCCAGTAGTTGAGTCCCATCCTGGCCATCATAATATCGCGATCTTGGCATAATCGAAAAACCTATACCTTGTGAAATCTATTCTCATCCATTCAAGATCAGAAGACTCGCCCAGTAATTCCGCAGGATATGTGTTCTCAACCTCAGCAGCAACTTGAGCTTCAATAAATACACAGATATCTTTTGCCTTGGAGATGAGGTCATCATTTTTCTCATCTCTCATCGTGACAGAAGGGCACCACTTAGCAATCCTCTTTGCTTTGAATTTCTTATCTGGTGGTCCTTCCATGGGCACTCTCAATGTTTATCCTCAAAACATGGATTCTCCATCTGCAAGCAGCACACTCCCTTTGGCAGCTCCAATGTTTCCTGCATCCTCTTCATCATCAGAACTCGGTATGTCACTGAATGATATACCTGATACTTCGGAAGAGTTGGGGATTGGAATGCGTCTCTGCCAGAGTGACTCAATGGTGCTTTCAAGCACGGAGGTAGTTTCTGCTTCTGAATTCCATCCTGGAACGGTAGATGGATCTATTCTCAATGCACGTAGATACTGCTCATTTCGTGCTCGCACACTTGCAGTAAGTTTGCTTGCAATCTAGCATGGGTTTCAGCATCCAAGGAGGTAGTAGCTTCTGCTTCCATTGGTGTCTCTCCAGCAATGCTCTCGGTGAGCCCTATTGTTCTTGTTGTAGTGATGGCTTGCTGAACATCTATGTGTATATCTACCTTGGGGTTTGCTGTACCCTCATCATTTTGTCATCTCAAGGTCAGCATTCTTATCATTTGCTACCTTGTCGTCCTGTTCAGAAATCATGATTTTGTCCCCTTTCTTCACCAAATCAGTAGCTGCCAAATTCATAACAACTTGGCTTTCTCCTTGCGCAGCCAGTTGTTATTTCTCCATTTCTTGTTCAACTACAGATCTGCTTTCTCCTCGCGCAGCATTCTCTGACAAAACTTCTTCAATATTGACTTCAGCACTTATGCTTCCCCCTCGAGTGGTGGCGGGCTGAATGAGAATGGTAGTAGAACTCCTTTCTTCATGCGCAGGAGTGTGCGTCTTCCTCGATTCCTTAAGAGCTTCTTTCCTTTGCCATTTTTCAAATTCTTCATCGTTCATGGCATATGGATTCACAATCCTTTATGCGACATCCTTAACCTAGGTTTTCCCTTTAGCAGTCTGTGCCTTCTCGGCGTCCCTCCTGGTGATACGCCCAAATTTCTCACCTGCTTGAATCTTGGCGTTGCTCTCGGCATACCTGGCCATAACTTGCTCATACTGAGCATCCCTCTGCTCAAGAGTCATCTGCAGCTTGGCTTTCTCAAAATTCTTCTGTTCAAGTGCCCTTTTCTCCGCTTTCTCCTGTCACCTTTTCTTCCGTGACTCTTCCTCTTCGGAGAATTCAAGCTTTCTTTTTGTATCCTTGGTGATTGGCTTGATGGGCTCTATCTCACCTTTTTTTTATGACGTCGGGAACTGGCAGAGTCGTGTCTACCACTGGCATTGTGACTTTGATGGTTGTTCCTTGAAAGCGGTTATGCTTTCCCTTCTTCTTGACTTGCTCTGCATCACCTGCTGGATTGATCCTTTTCTACTGAGGGCTTTTCTGCATGCGCCACTTCTTTGCAATAGTTGGTACAGGGGGTTGACCAGATTCCAGCGGTGTGATGTCCGCTAAGCTTTCATATTCTTTAAACAGGGCATCCTGTTCTGCTTCCTTCTTTCCTCTACAATCTCCTCGACAGTGAGTGGAACAGCAGTTTGCAAGACAACATTTCCTTGATAAGCTTCTTCTGAGTCAGAGACTTGATCGTCGGGGTTGACATTACTTTTACCCTTCAGAATCAGTGGCTCCTTGAGATTCTTCGGCAGTTGTTGTTTCCTGGTTGGTGGTATGTACTCAGAGTACAACAGATCTTCACCATAGCAATGCTTACCCTTCTGGTATGATTCCTTCAAGAAACTGACTGATCTTGAGCCCAAATCCCACATCCCGGGTGAACGTATGATCCGTCTTGATGTTCTTGTTCTTGTATACATGCGCTAGCCACTTGGAGTAGATGAACTGTGCCCAATTTCCTCGAACTTGGTCTTCAATCGCCATCATAACAGCATACTTCTTTGCACTAAGTTCTGATAGTGAACCAATCTTGCCTACAAGCATCCTTATCACAATCTATGCAAGGCTTTTCATTGGTTCTTTTAGTGATCTCAGGGGTGCAGCCACCTTCCATGAATCTTTGAAGGTGTTTGTCTTCCATCTAAGCCATCGCTTCTGTATCTCGGCTTCATCATTCACCTTGTAGTTGGCTACATCTTCTCTGTCGTTTCGCAGTCCATACTTCTATGCTAACACTTCTGGGCTCAATTCAATCTTTGTGCTCAAAACACTTGTGGTGAAAAACTTTTCACTCTTATCAACCACTGCACGAGCGAAGAATTCTGCAACTATGTCCGGCCGGAATTTCAGAGGTTCCCCAAAAAGATATTTAAGAAGATTTTTGCGGTCGATTTTCCCTGAGAATTTCACAATGGTGCTTCCTGAACAAAGGTTCGTAGAGAATCTTATCTTTCTTCACTTGAGCCGCCCTCTTCAGGTGGGCTGGAATTGTTCAGGTTCTTCGGATATTGTAGTTCTTCCAGATGATTTTGCAGGGGGACTGGCACGGTTGGAGGGTTTTGCCATTGATATCTTCTTATGAGACTCAAGTAAAAAGTAGAGTAGAAGAAATTCAAAATCAGAAGTATTGGGAGTATTAGGGTTTAGAATTTCCAAACCAAACTTCCTTTATTTTATTCCTTGTAACCAGCTTCTCTTTGAGCGGTTGGATTTCTTATTCTGATCTGGATAGATCAACGATTGGGCAGTTGGTGACGGTTCACCTTACATCCCACGATGCTGGAAAATTGTGTGTGTCTGACATGTTCGTTGTATATTCGTTGCCGCCCTGAGCTAGAGTCGCCTTTTCAATTAATGTGGACTCTGCTCCTTCTTCATCATTTAGATAATCCCACCTTTTGAGAGATTTGAAATGATTTTCTCTCCTCGGTTGCTGGTCAACATGCAGAGTAGCATTTGCTGAGAGTAGTACGTCCAGTAATGTAAAAGGCCTATGCTGAGAGCTTGGAATCAGCATACGATTATCTGATATACCCCTTAATATCTGAATACTTTGGATCACATAGTTTGCTGAGAGCTTGGACTCAGCATTTAATTCTTTGATCTGCTGTGATCTTTAGCATTTCTTGGACCTTTAGGTGTTTGTTTGCTGAGAGCTTGGACTCAGCATTCTACTAAGTCTTGGAAGGTCCTTCTATTTTGTAGACAATAAACATCTGCTGAGAGCTTGGACTCAGCAGCCAATAAGAGTATGCTAAGACAATGTACTTAGCTGTCTACAAATATCTGCTGAGAGCTTGGACTCGGCAGCCGTCGGGGTTCTACCGAGAGCTTGGACTCAGTAGACAACACAGACTCTTAATAAAGATTTGATCCTTGATGGAGCAAAGAGTCTTCTTTTACTGAGAGCTTGGACTCAGTAAACTTCTTTCCGATTTCTGTTTGCTATCACCGAATATAGCAATTAGTATCAAATTGCTGAGAGCTTGGACTCAGCACTCACCGGATATCTGCTGAAAGCTTTGAATTCAGCAGTTCTTCTAAACTATTTTGATTCCTTGAATTTTTAAGTTCAAGAGTCTATACTGAGAGCTCAGACTCAGTAATCATTGGAAATTTGCTGAGAGCTTAGACTCAGCATTCAGCAGAGAGTGATTTGCTTGAAAAAGAAATCTTTGATTCAACTGTCAAGCACTCTGCTTCCAACTTAATGTTGGGAAGACCTTTAAGAAATTTCTATCTTCTGATTTTCCTTTAATTTTTCAAATCTTTTACCAGGAAAATCATAAGAACTATAGATAGGATTCTAAATACACAAGGAGTGTATTGATCTAGTATTTTGATTTAGGCAGTTATATTGTTTGAGACAACAGAGTATTGCCATCAAAATGAGCATTTTATTGATATCATTGATTTACTAGAGTTACACTTCGCAAAGTATAAAGCTACAAGTTTACAATGATCAATTTGTCTTCAGACTGCTCCAAATAACGCCTTTGCTAGATCTGTTCCTTCTTGGTCTTTTCCCGAGCTCATTGCTGTAAGTCACCCCACTTGAGCAAAAATGTCTTGTTGGCTGAGAGATGTTTACAAGCAATTCGTCCTCTTCCTTCTGCTTCAAAGACATCTCTTTTCCAACATCCTTCTTCGTCTGCAGACTTTCCAGGAATTTGAGAAGTCTGAGTCTAGCAGATCTCACCATCTGCTCAGACTGGTGCTCTAGTCTGTAGCTTTCACCAATCAGCGTCAAGTGTCATACGAATGTACTCAATTTTAGGTAGCATTCGTATCACCGGCATGCTGTCGTAGCTTTGGATGCTATGTTGATGCTCTCTAGTCGCATCTACTTTATCCGCAAGCCTTCCTTCAATCTCTTCTTCTTCTCCATAGTTTCGGTTTGAAATCCTTGAAGAACAGATGGGAAGAAATTGAATATACTCATCCGCGTGTACCACTTTGTACAAAGCAAAAGAGCTACCCAATTCATGTGACTAAGGATTATCCATCCTCAGACCCACCTGACAAGCTTATATATCTCCAATGATATAGTTGTCATGGCCTAACGGAATGGACCTCTTATCTCCTTTCGGTTCTAATATCAGAAAACTCATCGTCAAAGGTGAACCGAGAATTTAGAGAATCATCTTAGATATGATCTCTGAGAAGATTACGATTCTTCCTCTCAATTTGGAGACTTCCAAGTCACGTTGCTTGAACCTATTCTGAATGTATTTTGGTGAAATGGTAGAAGTCATTTCTTGTTTTTCTTGAGCAACAGGGTTTGAACGAAGGGAATAAAAGGCCTAAGGAGGTTCTAGATTTCAGAGGTTCTGGATATGAATTCCTGAGCAGCTATCCTTGCCTTAAATAGATGTATTCGCCCTAAAGACTTATTCAACAAATCACTTTGTCTGCCTTGGGAACCGACAGTTTCGGTATGATTTTCCACGTGGCCATTCGAGACGCTATTTTTAGAACTGAATCATCTCGAGCTATGAATGAAATCTTTGATAATGATAGCAAATATCAATCATCGCTTCGTCATTAAAGATGATCTTAACTTGATACGTCGGTTGAGTATCCCGATATTTGTTCCCTTATCTAATCAATTTCCCAAAATTGATTCAGCAGTTATTGATTCAGCAGTCATCTTAATATGCTGAGAGCTAGGACTCAGCATTCTCCTGGCTTGGTCTCCTGAAACTAATATTCTTCCATATTTGACCGTCAAGATTGTTGGGAGCTGGGACTCAGCAATCGGGTTGAATTTGTCAAAATTTCTCTGAAGAGCATGAGCTTGGACACACTCTTATTCCGCATAGTCTCCAAGAAATCCAAATAATTCCATAAATCCAATAAATTCATGAATTCCAAATAACCTTCGAGAATTCTAAGAAATCCGAGAACAGAATGAGAGTTGGGACTCATTTTTCCATAACCTCATCTAACTCTAATAGACCGAGTTTTAGACAAAGCTCCTTGAATCTCCCTTCTGCTAGAGGTTTAGTGAAGATGTCTGCTAGTGGATCTTCTGTCCTGATATAATCCACTGAGATATCTTTTTTCTCAATGTGATCTCGGATGAAGTGATGTCGGATATCGATGTGTTTCATCCTAGAGTGATGTACTGGATTCTTCAGTTGTTGTCGCAGTATATGGGAACGCAACCAGTGCTGACTTCATAGTCTTGAAGTTGTTGTGTGATCCACATCACCTGTGTGCAGCAACTTGCAGCAGCCACATATTCAGCTTCTGTAGTGGATGTTGCTACGGAGTGTTGCTTCTTGCTGAACCAACTTATCAGCTTATGACCAAGGAATTGGCATGTCTCACTTGTACACTTTTGATCAATTCGACATCCTCCGAAGTCTGAATCTGAATATCCAACGAGTGTGAGATCATCTGCTCTGGGATACCAAATTCTTAAGGATTCCGTTCCTTTTAGATATCTGACGATCCTTCGTGCATACTCCATGTGCGATTTCTTTGGATTTGCTTGATATCTAGCTCATACTCCTACAGCATACAAAATGTCTTGCCTGCTGGCCGTTATATATAACAGAGAACCAATAATACCTATGTATGTTGTGGGGTCCACGAATTCGCCTTCTTTATCCATTGATATTTGACATGCTGTGCTCATGGGAATCGGCAATGTCTTCGTCTTTTCTGGAAAAAATTTGTTGATGAGATCCTTTGTATACTTCTTCTGGTGAATAAAGATCCCGTCACTGGATTGCTGAACTTGCAGACCTAGGAAATATAACATCTTTCCCATCATACTCATCTAAAAGTTAGTATGCATAAGTCTGGCAAACTTTCACATAGTGTTAGATTTCTTGATCCAAATATGATATCATCCACATAAATTTGGATGAGCAGTATGTCTTCAGCATCCTTGATCAAGAAGAGTGTCCTGTCGATCTTCCATTTCCTGAATCCATTCTTTAGCAGAAACTGTGATAACGTCTCGTACCATGCTCTTGGGGCTTTCTCCAAACCATAGAGAGCTTTCCTCAATTTGTACACGTTGTTTTTGCATTCAAATCATGAAGATTGCTCCACGTAAACTTCCTCCTTTAATTCACCATTCAGGAATGCGCTCTTAATGTCCATCTGAAAGACAGTAAATCCATAGTGAGCAGCATATGCTAAGAATAACCTGATTGCTTCCAACCTAGCAATTGGAGCAAACATTCATCGAAATCTATTCCTTTGCACTGTGCATATCCTTTAGCAACAAATCTTGCTTTATTGCAAACGACGAGTCCATTTTCGTCGTGCTTGTTCTTGAACACCCATTTGGTTCCTATTACTGACTGATGTATAGGTCGATCGACGAGTTCCCACACGTGATTCCGAGTGAACTCTGACAATTCTTCCTGCAATGCGTTGATCCAATCAGTTGACTTGAGTGCGTCTGCTACTTTGGTAGGCTCCTCTTGAGATATAAAGTAGGCTAACATGGCGTTGTGTTTGGTTCGGATTGGATATGTAATATATCCTTGTATTGCCTCAGTAGGATGATTCTTGAGTAGCCATTTTGGTCTTTGTAGTTCTTTGACTGGAATGGCTAGACTGCTAGATGTTCCAATATGACTTTCAAAGATTAGAACATCAACAAGTTGTAGGTTGTTCAAACTATTTGCTATGCTTGATGGGTTGACTTCTGCTGAAGAGTTGTCTTGTGGCATATCGTCTGCTGAATTTGAATTTGCTAGTGTAGCGCTCCTATCTTCAGCAGTTTGTTTTTGGTTAACTCCAGTTGAGTTGTCTTCAGTAATTCTCTCTCCAATTTGGGGATTCTCAGCAACATCTTCATTTTGCTGATTGACTTCTTCTTCTAGAGTTCCCCCTTGAGATATGAGTTCCTTGAGAGAATTTATGGTGGCCTCAACATTTCCATTTGCAATACCGACCATCTTGATTGTTTGCTAATCAGTCAAGATCTCCAGTGCAGAAGATGATTCATTCATTAACCTAGTTGGATCGATCGGTTCATTAATGCTCCGTTACAGAATTCTGTTTCGTTATCAGATCTTATCCTTTTCAACATGAGCTCTTTGTCATTCTGAACTCGAAGTATCAGCTCCGACAGGATTGTCTTTACTTCGTCCCTACTATTGAGTAGTCTCACCCATGTGTACCTGGAATAATCATCAACAACAACTAACGTAGAGTGTTTATTACCTACAATGGGTGGTGTTACTGGGCCGAATAAATCCATGTGAAATAGCAGGATTCTGTTTGATGTGGCCTTTTCGGGGTTGGATCTGAAGGATGCCTTGGCTTGTTTTCCTTGTTGACAGGCTCTGCATATTCCTTCCTTTTTGAAGGTCTCCTTGGGTAGTCCTGTAACAATGTTATTTTTGGCAATATAATTGATAGTTTTAAAGTTTATATGTGTTTGCCTTTTGTGTCATAGCAAGTTTGTCTCTTCCTTGTTGTATGCAATAAAGCATGATGCTTGTTGACCACTTTCCCAATCTACGACATAGAGTCCTCCTTTTTTTACTCCTCTAAGCTTTACTTCTCCAGTGGTCCTATCAGCAATCTCACAACCTGTATCAAAGAAAGAAACAATATATCAATTTTCACTTAGCTTGTTGATGCTCAGTAGATTGTGCTTGAGGCTATTAACGAGGGCCACATTAATGATCCGCATGCCATTTTGCTCGATGCATCCTCTCCCGATTACTCTAGCTTTGGAGTTGTCACCAAACGAGACTGAAGGTCCTCTGATCTTCTGAAGCTCTGTGAAGATCTCTTCATCTCCTGTCATGTGACCTGAGCATCTACTGTCTAGGATCCATTCTTTTAATTTTCTTGAGATTCTTCTTCCTGGACCCTGTTCCTACAAAACCAAGAAGTTATATTTTCTGTACCCGATAAATTACTGGTCCTACAGGATTAGTTCTCTAAATCATTCCTTTGGGAATCCAGATTTTCATGATCTTGACATTTCTTTTGTCATCACATTTTACTACCCTTCCGTTCCTATTGGAATAATACATTGAATCAGTATAGGAATGTGTAGTAGTGTGCCAAGCCTTCATAGTCTTTTGAAAGTGTGGTGTTTTAGACTCTGGCCTCAAGTAGGAGTTCCTTCTACTTGGTGTGTATGCTGGCTTCCTTGCAATCTCAGCAGATTGCTTAGCCTTGCTAAGATTTGTATGAACCTTCCTAGCAGATGGAACAGTCTGTTGGGTTCCATACCTAGACTTTGCTGGCCTTTTCTCAGCAGACATGTAGTTTAGTCTTTGCTGAGCAGTCAGCTGAGGGGCGTTAGTTTGCCAACATTTCTGCTGATCAAATGTATTTAACTTAGTGTTTTCCCTCTTGTCTTTCCTAGCTGATTGTTGAATCTTCCCAGTCGCTGGGACAAAAATAATCTTCTTTGATTTACTTGATTCAGCATCACATGATTCACCTTCATCAAAGACTATTCCAGCGAAGTTTTTCAAACTTCTTTAGACACTTAGAATCGGGTTACCTGATTTCTTGTGACAGCTAGAGCTGATTCTCCTGTCTGTTCTTCATTTCCATCACTATCTTCATTGATGTCGGCCATGAATACCATGAGAACATCCTCTTCATCTTCTGATGAGTATCCTTCATCGTCATGACCCGGGATGCCAGGTAGTTCTATCCTTGTCAACAAAGCTTTGGTAAGAGCTTTTGATGCTCGCCTTTCGAACAGCTTCCTTAATCGTTCCTTTTCCTCAGGATCTATTCGTGGACATTCAAATTTCAGATGATTGATGAGTTCATATTTTTACTAATTATTGGTTTGATTTATCTTTGTTTTAAATTTCATTTTAGTTATCTTTAGTTTTTTGTGTTGCATGAATTGCTCTAGGTGGGTATTGCGCTTGTAGTGGTGTATTTTTGCAAGTTTGAGGTCGAATTCACTGATAATCCGTACCGAAAGCAGCGGATGTTCAGAGAAATAGTCACGGATTCTTCCACACTTCAAATTTGAGCTAATGGAGCATGTCAATCGAAAGAAGTTTGAATTAGCTTTCCAATGCAACTGGAATTGGGTCAATCGGAGTTTGGGAGCAAAAGTTATGGCCAAAATCGTGAGAATGCGCAGAATCGATCGACACAGTCGGAGACCGGTCGACATGGATGCGCGTCGATCAACGCTGACCTGCGTCGATCGATGCAAATATTTTTGACGAGTTTCTGGAAGGTTTTCACGAATCTTGGGCGAGATTTTGCCAAGATTGAAGAGATATATCATACTAGAAGCCCTGAAGACTCAAGATTAAAGATATATTCATTATAGGACATGGAGAGATAGATATGCATCAAATCTAATCCTATCTCCTATAGAATTCAGCCTTGTAAAGCCCAATTAAACACTATAAATACCCCTCTAGTTTAGACCATTCAGTATGTTTTTTTTTTTGTGCTTTCTTTTTATGTTTTTATTTTCTTTTATTTCAGTAGTATTTTAGAGTCTAGTATTTATTTTTCCTACACTCTTAGAAATTATGTTTTTATTTTCAATGCAAGTTTATTTTCTTTTAATTATGTCTTTTCCTTTAATTATGTCTAGCTAAATTCTTAGCAGGTTCTAGGGTTTGAATATTATTGTGGATGCATGTTTAGGATTAATTAATTAGGTTCATGATTCCTGTGTTTATTTTATAATTCTAGATTAATTTAAGGACCGAGAGGCGATGATTAATTTAGATGTCTAGCTATTGAGAGAAGGACCGAGAGGTAAATATTGATAGTGTGATTAATAATGCATGATATACTCTATATTGTCCAGCTGAGATGTATTAGATTGTAGGAATTGAACTGATTTGCTTATGAGATTGACTAATTTGGTGTTCTTCAGACCGAGAGGAGATAGTCACTAGGTTATATTTGCCCGACCAAGGAAATATATCATAATTGCAGTATTCCACCTGTTAATTTAATTGGTTCTTACATGTTATCCATAATAAGATTTCTGCCCTAGGATTTGTGTTTCGCTTTATTTGATTTAAGTTTCTATTTTATTTTCTCTGCCTTGTTTAATAATTCAAACCTGATTTCTGAATTACTCAAACAAGTAATCTAAGACTTTGCTTTAGTATATAGGACTATTTCGCGCATCTTTTCTCTATGGGTTCGACTACCTTAGGGTATTATAAATTTATTTGACCACTATCCTATAATTAATCTGTTAGAAATAGCAGTGGTCAATGATCTGGAGAGTTGCATTCGTAGCATGTTCTTGGCATTTTGGATGTCAGCTAGTTGACTTTGCTGGAATTCTTCTTTCTTGCCTTTGGCTTTCAGCAGTAGCGTTTGTAATCTTTTCATTTGTTCTTCCAGCTCGCTGACTGAGCATTCTGCTTCTTTTGCTAGAGACCCACTGGTAGTTGGTATCTCTTTTGTTGCATTGGACTGAGCTGTCAATCTGAGTGGATTGGCTTCCTGGTCTTCGACTTATGTCCGTCTCTCTTCACAAAGAATGTTGCATCCTCGATGGGTTCTTCAATGGTTGCTGCAGCACGAACAACTTCGTTCTTGTTTATCTGCGTGATGTCCCATTCGTGTGCCTTCAGTTGAGCAAACACCTCTTTGGTACTAATTGCATACAGATCTTTCTCCTTTAGGCTGGTCACTTTGACAAACTAATCTTTCTTTGGTAGTCTTGAGAGAATCTTTGAGTTCATGTAGGGAAGCTCGTATGTCCTTCCCAGCTTCGTTAACTCAGCTACAATGGTGTTGAATCTGGCCTCCATGTCCTAGACGGTTTCACCTGGAATCAATTGAAAAGATTCATACCTGTCTACCCATTGTTGTAGCTTGTTTCCCTTCATTTGATCCATCTTCGTGCTTAGAGTGCCAAGAAAGTCCCACATTTCTTTGGCATTCTTGCACTCAAAGGCTTCTGCCATTAGGGTTGGTGACAAGGAATTTAGGATTAAATCCATGGCTACATAGTCCAGTTGACCACGAACTCGATCTTCTTGAGTCCATTTTTTGTATGGATTGTCCACCATTACGTCTGGTCCTGCTACATCTTCGCCAATCCAGGTATTCACCTTTTGGATTTTGATTGGTCCATCTTCGATCACTTGCTTCATCTCGGGATGTATACTCATCAATGTGATCAAAGACCTCTTTTTCCAGGTGGAGTAGCTTTCAGGAGCAAGCTTCCCAAACTTCGTTCGCCATTGGTATTATCATGAGCTAAACACAAAAGCAAAGATATGCAAGGAAAAATATGGATCAGGTCAAAAGCAACTCAGAAGCAGCTAGTCTATAAAGACTAACCGCTTTGATACCACTTGCTGGTCCCCGATCAGAGTGTTTATATATGCAGCGGAAGTATTAATAATGTCTTGCACTTGTCTTGCTAAGGTCTCGACTTAGCAAGTATTTATCGAATGTGTGTTAGCTCCAATATTCGTTAAGTTAATTCTAGATTATACTACAACACTTGGTGTGTTGAGTTTCAAGTATGCGCAAACACAAAGTAACGAATAAAAGTAGTAAAAGAGACACAAGGATTTATAGTGGTTCGAACAACTGTTCTACGTCCACTCTTCAGTCCTCTGACTGAAAATTCACTAATGGATTGAATACAAGGTCAGACTTGATCTCTAACGTTGAGCAGCTCCTCCGTCTGGTCAGCGCGCACCTTCAAGCACCTCGGTCTTCAATATTCACCTCATCGCTTCGTAGAGTGAGGACGAACCTTCTTTCTCCTTGGACGTCGACTGTTGGGAGTTTTATAGTTCTTCACAGAACCTATCCTTGTGTTGGCGATGCCCGTAATAATCACGCTTGCGCAGCAAGGTGACTGCTAGATTCTTTCTAGGAATAGAAAGAATCCCAATATCAACCTGAGAAGTTAGATTTCAGAGGTCTCGAGCTCCGAGTATGATAGCTTTATGAAGAAGCTTCAATCACGTACAAGCTCGGTTGAGTTTGCATAGTGTAGAGAATATTTGTGTCTTCTCTAGTTTTCTCTGTGAATATAATTTTGCGAACCTTTGAATCACTTTAGGACGACACCTATTTATTGGTGAAGATTCAAACAGCCGTTTGAATCTTATATGTTAGACTCAAAGGCATTGCTCGCCAATATCTTATCTTCTTTTTCTGCAGCGTACAGAGACTCTTCAAGTCTCCCTTGTCTCTGATTGGCGTAGCTCCTATTTTTAGTTGTCTTTGTCAGAACAGATCCATCGCTTTGATCTTGAAACCTTCGTTGTGTCTGATGATTATTCTATTCTTTGATTTGTCAGGTTTCCTTGTGATTTGGATCCTTTTGATTTGCGACTTTTGTCTTCCTTGATTGTTGTTGAGTGTTTGCTAGCGGTAGGCGTTCAGTTGATGTCTCAGCAGACTCGGTAGGATCTTCGCAGCATGCTGGCTTTACTTCTTCAGCATTCTCTTGACCAACATTCCTCTGTGTTTGCTAGCCTTTATTAGCTTTTTCAGCAATCTTCAACAATCATCAAGTTTGCTGATTCCTTCAGCATTCTTCATTCTTCTTATCTAGTTCTATTACAACTCGAGTATAATTGACCTATACAGAACTTTTACATTTCGACTCGATACTAAGTTGCTAGAAACTAGATGAGCTTGAGCTTTGATGCACTAAAACATAATGAACAAACATTGACAACAAAGATGTTTTAATATTTCTAACAATATTCCTAACAAAATGATTATGAATGAATTTAGTTTCTAAAAACATCAATGCTATAAAAGTTTTTGAAATCCGATACAAAAATACCAGGGAATTCAGTCTTTCATAACATTTTGAATTCATGAATAAATCACTAAACTTCCATCAGCTATAAAAAGATGCACATTTGAGTGGCCAAGAATATACAATATAACTTCTAGCAGCACTGTCACTACTAAATCACTCAACTTCCTTGAAAAATACTGGAATCTATTTCATATGCACAAAGATAGAAAATGAAATGATGTGAGAATAACCCTCCTTAGAAATAAGAACAATTGATCAGAAAAGAGAAGTTATAAGTTGTAAATTTCTGGTGCAAAAAAAAAATTAATTTCTAAAATCTTAGATACTACAACAATGCTCTTACAAACGTTGGGATAGACATGGCGATACCTTCACCCGGCGGCGACGCGGATACAGTGACAATGACTAGGGGTGAAACAGGTAAAGCGACCATGAGAACAAATGATGCCGAAAAGATACCAAAATCTCTTGGAGATATTCCATTAGCTTCCGTCGGAGGCCCAAATATATCACCATGTTCGGAGAGATGATGCAGCGAGAAATGACAGAGGTGGGGATTGGGGAAGGGTTAGAGAGTGGGAGGAGGTTACATCATTATTCATTTCCCTTTATTTATTTTTTATTGCTAAATTTATTCTTTCATTTTTAAGTTTAAAATACTCCCTCCGTCCCAAGTAAATTGTCCACATTTCCTTTTTAGTTTGTCCCACAATATTAGTCAACTTTCCTAAAATAGCAAATTTTACACACTCATTAATAAAATATTCATCCCACTATCACCCACTACCACTCACATACATTGGTCACTGTGCCCGATCAAATGTGGACAATTTGACCGGGACGAAGGGAGTATCTTTTAACAGTACATAATATTAGATAAAATCATGGAGGGAATTATTTACACCAAAAAATTGAATACTTTTCATTTTGGAGGAATATTTTTCCTTACACGATATATTTAATGTCAAGTAAAGTACTTTTTAAATTTAGAAATTATTTTTTAATTTAAAATAATAATATATTAAATATCAATATTATTTTTTCCTCACACTTGTTAAGGTATATATACTATTACAATTTTTTTTTATGAAAGTGAGGAAAAGAATGTCAGGAAAAACAAAATTTTTAGTAGTGCTTTTTGCTAAAAGACAACACTGTTATTTACAATGGCACTTTTTTAGTCTACGACAACACTTTTCAATAAAAAATGTTATTTTTTTACTGCTGTTGTTCAATGTTTTTCGTGTGGTGGTACTCCCTTAAAATTACACGTTCAAAAATGTTTTGTGCATATATGCAAATACCTCATTTTTTCAATTGCATTTTAATTGTTTCGCCATGCATACAACAACTCCAAATAAATAAAAATAGGCTAAGAATAAATAACATAATTTTTACAATAACTAGTATTAAAATAATAAACTTGCTGTAGCAAATCTTCCCTTACTGATTGCACACTCAGCTACAACTTTTGGAAGTGATATAATTAATTCGATCACATAAGTTTGAGCTAATAGGTTCATTATTAATTCAAGATTTTTATGTGCCAAACTAGAGCATGCATGCAAGAATCCCTTAAACCATAATTTTAGCTGTGCAGATCTTTCAGCATATTATCCCTTATAACTCTCCTCATGATCTTCCCAGAAGGCGATTTTGGGATGGCGGCGACGAACTGCAAAACCCTAATCCTTTTGTAGCTAGCTGCATTTGATGAAACATACTTGATTATGTCTTCCTCAGTCTCTTTTGCTTGCGCCTTCATCACTACACATGCAGCTGGAATTTCTCCAGCTTCTTCATCTGGTAATCTGAAAAAAATATACTGAATTACTTCTCTTATTAATTAATTAGGAGAAGATGTTTTATTAAGATGTTGTTTTGTTATCACCCCACAACAGCAGCATCATCTACAGAAGGGTGGCTTAGTAGGATTGCCTCTAATTCAGCTGGAGCAACCTGTCCAAACATCATCCAATATTGTAGTCAATAAAGAAAAACCATTCAGCCCCCCTTTAGATTGGCTATAGTTCTCAGGGTAAAGTATCAAATATATGACATGTTATTGTGATTTTCTCAAATACATTACAAATTATAGCATATTACTAGCTAAAATATACATCAAACTATGAGTATTGTTTCACATGTATGCCAAACTATTCATTTGTTTCAAATTTATGACATGAGCGAAAAATAGGCGACGAAGATTTGAGAAAACTATAATAGTTTGTAACATATTTTTATGGTGACGTATAGTTTTTAAATGTTGAGTATCGTCTCTGGTGAACTACTTCAACTTTCGGTAGTTAAATTTATGTTCCCATATAAACTTGAAAAAATTTGATTGTTTAACATATATTTTAATTATATGCATAATTTGTAAATATTTAAGAAAATTAAAATAATTAGTAATATATTTGATATTTATAAAGAATGTTTTGTACATATATTATGCCAAGAAATGCTCCCCTACCTACTATTGACACAAGTAGACGTGTTCACATTGATGCGACAACATTATGTGGACATTGAGGATAAATATTTATAATTTCTAATGTAATTATTTTCTCAACCGCATGCATTACTTTAAAAGAATTAACATTTATTAACTCAATTCATTTCCTTGTGGATTTTGGAAATATTTCTTTCCTATATATATCAAAATTAACTAGTGAAGAAGCAAGTTTTCTTAGCAAAAGGAAGAAAATAAAAATGGAAAACTCCTATGTCTGTTACAACAATGTAGAGATATGAGTTAATCATCTATGTGTGTAGTAATTCGAACTGCTATATGAAAATGTGATAAGAAGATCTATGTTGCTGTGGCTGTGGTGTAGTATATACCTGGAAGCCTTTGAATTTGATAAGTTCTTTGATCCGATCGATGAGGAAAACGTCTCCATCATCATCGATGTATCCGATGTCCCCTGTGTGAAGCCATCCGTCTTCGTCTATAGTAGTCGCCGTCTCCTGCTCATTCTTGTAATAGCCTGAAAACGATCCACATCAAACCCTAACCCTAATCATGCATGCATGTCTGCAATATTTTTATAACTTCCCCTCACCTTTCATCACACACATGCTCCTCACACATATCTCCCCTGGTGTGTTCTTGGGAAGCGACTTCCCCGTCTCCGGATTCACAAACTTCACCTCCAAATTCGGAAGTATGAATCCCACTGAGTTCCTCTTTGCAGTCTCACTCACATAACTCAGTGTAATGCAGCTGTGTTCTGTCATTCCATATGCCTGCAAACGTGCACAAATTAAAACCCTTAATGGAATAGCCCTTTTGGTTCTTAAATGTGTTGGGTATTATTACGATCCCAGATTCTCCCTATAAAACCGGCTTTTAAGGAAATGAGTTGGTATAGGCTCAGGTCTCCGGTCGAAATGTGGGATACTTTAACAGTTATGTTATATATCTACCTCTTGAACGTCGACGCCAGGGAATTTTCTCTCGAACTCGTTCAAGATTTCAGGTGCGAGTGGAGCAGCAGCAGTCATGACGGACCTGAGGCTCAGCTTCGTGAGGTCGAACTCATCGACTACAGGGTTCTTGACGAGGCTGAGCATGATGGGAGGGACGATGGGAGCAAATGTGACATTATGAGTGATGAGTGCGCTGAGGAAGAGGCGGAGCTCGTAGCGCTGCATCACCACCACTTTGCCCTTGTTCTTGATGGTGGCGCAGCAGATTCCGGTGAGGCCGTAGATGTGGAAGAACGGTATTAGGCCTAGTGTGGCAACCTGGCCGATCAACTCCGGCCCCACGGCGAAGAGCGTGGAGCAGAGGTTGGCCACCAGGTTCTGGTGCGTCAGCATCACGCCCTTTGACAGCCCTGTCGTGCCTGGTGCCAAATGCAAATCGAAATTTTAGTTCATATCGAAGAAGTGTGATGTTTGAGACATGGCCTGAAACCTATTTTGGGAAACTATGGTTTGAGTAGAGTAACTCGGTGTATTTATTTTCTTACATCAAACTCAAAATGAAATGGGAATAGTGCATGCATGAAGTTTAACCTAATTAAGAAATGGATGAGAAGATAGAAAAGATGAGTAGTGGTTGAACAAAAGAATAGTGCGGGAGAGAAAAAATGGGGTAGGCCAGATGGGAAAAAGGTATGTAGGTGGGGCGAGATCGAATGAAAAGAGCATGCTCCTAAAATTGCTAGTATTGTGCTTGGATAAAATCTAATGTTTAGGCGATCTTTAATCGATTTATTAATTTTAATTTATATTACTTCAAATATATAAATACAAGATCAAATCATATAAATTTTAATTATTTAAAAAGAAAAAAACTAAAAATTAAAAATTTTGTGCCTTATAACCATAACCACCTAGCCCGTATGATTATGTATTTTGAGTTCGGTTGGGAACCGCGTGAATAAACCAGTGTTGGTAACCATGGAAAAGATAGGTTGGTGGGTATAAATAATGCTCCAAATAATTGTTGTAAAAATCTCAGTTTAGGCAGTCCATGATTGAATCGAAAATCTTCAAATTTTCGTGTTTCTATTAATGCCTAAGCACTGCCAAGATACCGATCTGGGTGGCCGACTAAGCGGATTAAGTGTCGTCTAATTGGTTTAAGCAATCTATTCTTTTATATTTTTTAAAAAATTAATTAAATTTTATTTAATTTTATTTTTACTTATTAATAAATATATATTATAAATCTCAAATATATAAAATTAATAGTTTACCAATAGAACAAATTTAAGCTCTTCCTAAACCGTTTAGGTGCTAGGCCCCACCCAAGTATTCGACTGACATCTATCAATTTTTATAATCGTACTTCTAAGTCGGTAACTCTAAAAATTTAAATCAGTTTTTCACATATTTACGAGCCAATCAGGCAATTTATTCGATTAACACTAGCTTCTGAGTTTTACAAAGAAATAAAGTTTCAAGTATACTAACTCAATCCATATTTTTTATGAAAGAGAAATTAATGTATAAAATTAACAAATTAAGGATGTAAACAATATAATTCTGGAAGATCTACCTGAGGAAAATGGAAGCGCACAGAGATCGGTCTGCAACACCTTCTCATCAATGAAGTCTGTGTTGGCCTTGTCCGCTGCCTCCAGCAGCTCCTCACAGTTTACAGTTCCGTCGATATGATCTTCACCTTGTATCAGCACTGGCAATCCCAAATCTTTCACCTGATCAAAAAAAACAATTTTTTTATGATCATCAAAGTTGGATGTGGAAATTCTAATAATTACCATGGTTGTAAAAATCGCTAGACGGTAGTTGTGCGTTTGGATGAGGCCTAGCGCATAAGAGTTTTAGATGGAGCCTAAGCGTTTTCTAGGCCGTGATTAATCCGTAAGCTAATTTTTTATATTTATTATTTAAAATATATATTTATTAATAAATAAAATTTAAAATTATATAAATTTTAATTATATTTTAAAAAATAAAAAAATAAAATAGACGGCTTGACTAAGCCCACTTAGTCGGTCATCTAGACCGGTGGCACCGATTACTTGTCAAACCAATTAAACATGGGGATTTGAAGATTTTCGGTTCAATTGAAAACAACCAGCCTAGATGGCCTGGGTAGAAATTTTTACAACAATGATAATAACTAATGTTGATTTATACCAACCTTATGATAGGTCGATCCATCAGTGAGGATTAACTTGGCATCAGCAGCCTCGACCTGCTTCTTGATTTCTGATGCATGGCAATTGGGGTTGGCGCCGGAGAAAACCCCACCGGCCGCCATGATGCCGAGGGCGATGGTGGCGTATTCAGCCACGTTGGGGAGGAGGACCACCACAACGTGGCCTTTCCTAAGCCCGAGTGACCTCAAGGCCTTGGAGAAGCGACTCACGTCCCTCTTCACCTCCCTGTAAGTGTACCCTTTTCCGGTGACGGAGTCCACCACCGCCACGTGGTCGAGGTACGGCTCGATATCGGAGAGCACGAACTCCGGAAGGGTTACATCTTCAGGGACTTGAACTGGTGGGAATTTGCTTCTGAAAATGATCTCTTCATGGGCTGAGCTTGTAACATCAGTTCCCATGATACTTTTTTTTTTTTTTTTTTTAATTTTGTTTTTTTAGTTTGCATATGCTGATTATAAGTTTTACAGATGTTGTATATACATATATAGGTACAATTTTGATGAATTCTTACGTTGGTAGTTGATCATAACATGCTCGTGTGGTGTGAATTTAGGTCACAACAAGAAACGGTGGACCTTTTTGACAAGTAGAAATTTGTTACCTCACATGATATGGCCCACGTATTAAAAAATAAGTCACTAACTCACAAGGTTGCTGTTTTTACCCAACTATCATCTACATTTTATAGAAAGAGTCGATTGACAAAGAGAGGAGGGGGGAGGTTTGCTTGCATGTGACAAAGTTAGTACTTATATTAGTCGATTATAAAAAATACTCTAACAATTATATATTTAATATACCTAATATTTAATTCTATCAATTAAAAATATTTTCTATTAAAAAAATACAACAAATATAACCTTATGTTTGATATATGTCAATTTAAAATTCCTTCTGTTGCATACAATGTTAAAATTCTGATAAGTCATCCATTAAATATTTAATTTTGCAATGTATGCTGAGTAAAGCCATATATGATCTAACAAGTGATTCAACAAAATTTTAACATGACCACCAGTGCTAGAGGATATTTTTAATTGACAGAATCAAATATTAAAGTATAAATCAGCGACGGAGAAATATTGTAGTATTTTTTCATAGTGGAGAGTATTTCTAATTAAAAAAATCAAATATTATAGTATATTTCAGTGATAGAAAAATATTCAAGTATTTTTCATCATTGACCAATACAATAAGGTACAATTAATAACTTTTCCATCAATTATAATAATATACATGTGAGAATTTTGATTTCCATATCACCATATGACATCAACTTTCTCCTATTGGCTTTCTTGTAAAAATCAATCTAGAAGGATGCAAGAGAATTGCTTACCAAACAAGTTCAGAAAACAAAAATAAGTGGTCCATGCAAGAAGACAATCAAGTAAGAGGACATGCATCCATGTTTATGTAGCTGTTGTAACTTCATTTGTTCATATTTGTTTTGTAAAGTTTTTTTAGCAATTATTTTTGGAAGAGTTTACTTGAATTGTTATTCATGTGAGGATACATGTTAGATTTTTCTTTTCTTTTAATTTTTTTATAAAAAAAATTGGGCTACACGATTTAAAGTATAGAATGAGTGTTCCTTTGATTAATCAAACCATGACCGATTAGAAATAAGTAAAATGCTAAATCGTTGAGTTCCAAGGTAGATTTTGTTTTCTTTTAAATTGGGTACACAGTTTAAAATATTTTTTCGTGTCTTCAAACACATATAATTAATTGTTTATAAGTAAAACGTTTTAACCACTTTGTTTTGAGATTAGAGCGTTCCATAGTAAATTAGTATCTGAAATTGCCAAAATTAAAATTTGCGATTACTCACAGTATATCAGTCTCATCAATCTATTGTTCATAAACTTGGTATATGTAACTGCAATACAATTATACAAGTAAACTATTTGTTGGTTCCAAATTAGATTACGTAAATATACAGTAGAAGTTTTATTAGCTTGCACTCTCCGAGTTCGCTGTTGTGGTACCAGCTCGGATTTTGAAAACTGGTTAATTAGCGAGCTTGTCAACTTAGTCAGTATTCGAATGTACTCCAGCACTTGAGGTGTTGGATTTTAAATCCAATACTGAAATTAAAGAAAGCAATAAAAGTAACAAAAGATTTATAGTGATTCGGATAAAATCATCATGTGTCCTCTCTTTAGACTCGCTGTCTAGAAATCACTAAGCACAAGATTACAAAGATGTCGCACGATATGTTGCTAGTTAGTGAATGCTCGCGTCCAACAGTCCATTAGCACACTCCCCGGGTCCTTTGATCTCCTTCGCTTCTTTAGATGTGAAATATGGGCACTCCACTCAACATCCAGCTAGTAGTAGGACTTTTAGTTCTTTCTTGGAACGTCAACTTGCGGTATACACCCGTAATAGTTACCACTGGAGTAGTGGCAACTCCAAGATGATTTCTTACTTAGAAAGTAAGAACGCCAAGAGTACACTTAGCAAGGATTCTAAGTGTCTCGTGTCCAAGAAAGAACACAGTGAGTTGATAAAACAGCATAACAACTTTTGAATGCTTGAGTATGAAATTTGGCTAAGTTTTGATGCTTTCGAGATTCGTCAAATACTTCTCTCTTGAATGCATCTTCTATTTATATGCGCACTTGAGAAGTTTGAATCTGGAGCCATTGTGAGACAAAAGGAACTTGTATAATTGGAAGTCTTATTTTTCCATAATTGCAGCGTTCTTGCTATCAGAGCAGGTGGACTTTGTAGTTTTAAACAGAAAGACTCCTAGCCAGTCTGAGGAACGTCTGTTGGTTGGTTCCTTGGACAAACAAACTTTAAAGGCTACAAATTTTGAGATCTCATTTCTTAAAATCTGGACTTGAAAAGCACTTGCTTGTCTTGGCTCTCATGTTTCTAGATTGCTGGTCTGAACCCTTTCTAGTGCCACTTGCTTGTGGATCACCAGCTGGTGATGATGTGTCAACTAGCAATTTTTAGAGCTTCCACAATGGTGGCGTTAAATTTGGGTAGAAGTTGAGGTGGCAGAGAGAGAAGGGTGAGGTGGAGGAGAGAAGGAGAAGAGAGAGAAGAAAAAGGTAGTAATTTATCTACCTTGGTAAATAAATTATGGTGGGCTCCACCACAAATTCGATCCACTCGTCGATGAAACACACTCGCCCATTAAAGCTATATAAATGGTGCGTGTAATACAATCGGGCTCTGTGAGATTGTTATTCATTTTTATTTTTATTTTAAATTTTGGGTTGCTTTTTTTCTTTTTCATTTTAGTTTTCAATCAATTAAGTTTTTATTTTAGTTTAATGATTTACAGTTTTTAATACATTAAATTTTCTAATTAATGCATTAATTTATGTTAGTTTAATTTATAATAAATGAGATTATTGTGTTTAATTAAGATTATTAATATTTAATTAACTAGTATTAAGAATTATTTATATATATATACAGAGAGATTAGATCATATGAGAATAAATGTTAATGTAAGAAATGAGAATAAATTTCATCCATTGATTCCACAAGATCTGCGGTCATGCTTTAATAATTTTTCGTTTTCATTTTATTCTTCGCGTACCTCATTGTTACATATTAAAGGGTATCATTGTCATTTAACCTATTTTAATTATGGTATCTGAAGATGCAATGTTTAACCTTTGTTGGTGTTAAAGTCAAAGCTATGTTTAACACTGTAGTGTTAGACTGTACTGCTGATTTAATCTTATCATTCCTTATTTATTCGTATTTAATTATTTTCGCGAATTCAGTTTATTCTATGATAGATATATATTTTATAAAGATTAGGGAGATTTGGGAACGAATAGGATTTGATTTTTAGATATATTTGAATAGATCTACTTCCTAATCTTTGGAGATAGATCCATATCTTTCACAAATCTTTCACATTTCTTCACCTATCTTTCTCTAGTGTGTGTAGTTGAGATATATATGAAAAAATACATATCTAGCCCAAGGCTACACTCATCTACATTTATATAAAGGGTGTTGGGATGAAGATTCAAGTTGGACAACTTAGAGTATTCATCAAGATATTATCCAAGCAAGGCGTTCCAGATTTTGATCTTTGTTCTAGTGCTTTTAACTCACGAAGATATTCAAGCCAAAGAAGGATCCTACCTTCGGAGAGTGAATCCAATGGTAGAGGAGTTTTTAGGGTTGAATCGTGTGTTCATAAATACGCTTTTCATAGTTGTAGTCTCTACTTCTATGTAAATTCAAAGTTCTTCGAGGGAGTGAACCGAGAAGGGTTTTGGATATTTATTATTTCAATTTTGCTGTGTAAACTTCAATATCATAGTGAAATCTATTTTTGGCCGTGAGGCTCTCGCGAGTTTAGAAACTCTAGACTCGTGAAAAATAATTCTTTGTGTCTTCGTTGATTTCCGCTGCATGTTAAACTTTGTCTAACATTCTGTTTAATATTACTCTGTTAGTCAGGCATATTGAATTCTGTAGTGTTGAACACTTCAACACCTTGATGTTAATAGTAAACTCGGGCACTAAATTCTTTCAATTGGCATCAAGAGCCTACTTCTTGACGAACTAAGTTCTTTGTTCCTGAGTGTAGTTTATTATTATGGATTTCACAAGCCCTGCTTGTCGTCCACCCATTCTAGAGAGTGATGGGAATAACTACTCTCTATGAAAGTCTCGAATGAGGATGTACATCAAGTCTATTGATGAACGAGCGTGGGTTGCTATTTTGGATGGTTGGACACCTCCAAAAATCATTGTTGAAGATCCAGAGGATGCTACCCAAATCATTACCAAACTTAAACCTGAAGGACAGTGGAGTGTTGATGAACGACAAATCTCTAACTTTAACTCTAAAGTGTTGAATGCAATTTTTGTTTCTATTGATGTTGCGTATTTCAGGTTAATATCCAGTTGTTCAGAAGCTCGAGATGCATGGTTGATACTCCAAGGAAAATGTGAAGAAACCGCTAGTGTTAGAAAGACCAAAATGAGATTACTCAATACAAAATTCGAGAATCTCAGGATGTTGGAAGAAGAAGCTATTTCCTCTTACTATGAGAAGATGGCATCCATGGCGAATGAAGCAAATGCTCTAGGTGAACCCATTAGCAACGAGAGACAAGTTAGCAAGATGTTAAGGTCGCTGCCAGAAAAGTTGAACATCAAGGTGTCAGCGATTGAAGAAGCAAGAGATGTTGCAACCATGGAGATTACTGAACTGGTAAGTATTCTAACTACTTTTGAGCTAAATCTAATGGAACAGAAACGAGGATACTAGACCAAAGGCGTAGCCCTACGCGCTGGAAAATATGGATCTGGAGCATCACAAAGTACAACAAAGTCAAACATTCTGGAAGAGGAATCAGATGAGGATCTACTTAAAGAAGATAATCCAAATCTTGTTTTACTAACCAAAAAGTTTAACAAGCTTGTTAGGTCTCTCAAGAAAGATAGAAGGAGTTTTGTATCGTCATCACCCTCAAACTTCTCAAACAGCTCTTCAAGTTCCACAAGGAGAGGAAGTGAAGATATATCAAGGAAAAGTAAGAATTCTCTCATAGAAAAGTCTAACATCGACACTGTAAAGTGTCATGGTTGTTCAGGTGTCGGACATTATGCCAACGAGTGTCCAACAATACTTAGACAGAGAAAGCTCAACTTTAACACAACTCTCAGTGAAGAGTCAGAATCAGATGACGAAGAGCTGGATCAAGCAATGTTCCATGTGAAAATTGAAGAATATGTTAAAACTGAAGAACATATGGACACTGATGTAGAGATTCAAGAAGTTCGAAATTCTGAAGATGAAGAAGAAGGAGGAAGAAGCGACGCCGTGTCAAAATCTAACACCCTTCAAATTGAAAACTCTACAAACTGGCCGGTACATTAATACTGATGTCAAACATTCTGTTGTTGAACATTCTTCTTATGACAGGAATCAGGAATGTCATACTTACCAGACCACACCTAAAGAGATGGAGAAGATAAATCACTACTTCAACATAGTTGATAAACGGTGTGAAGATCAAAATGATGAGATCTTAAAGCTGAAAGAAGAGAATTCATCCCTAAGGCGACAAATCAATCGACTTGAGGCACTACTAACTCGTAGGGATCAAGAAGTAAGTGTGTTAAAAGTAAGGTATATGATGCTGACTCTGTGTTTGAAAAAATCAACAAAGGTAAAACCACACTTGATGAAATATTATCTATTAAACCTTCTGATGGTAGTGGATTGGGTTATGAAAAGTTAAATTCCGCTATGTTAGAGTCTGAGAAGAACATTAGAAAATTTTCCAGAGCAAAGTCTAACATCACTGAGCAACATGTCAAAGATAAATCTAAGGTGTTTGTGTGTCATTACTGCAATAGACTTGGACATATTAAACCCCTCTGTAGATTTAGGATTGCTTATGAGAAAAGGAAAATTAATCAAAAAGGTCATAAAGAGGATAAAACATGTCTAGTTGTTTATACTTCTCTAAAGTCTAACATTGCAGCCAAGTGGTATTTTGATAGTGGATGCTCCAGGCATATGATAGGTGATAATTCTTGCCTATCTGATTTTAAAAAAGTAAGTGGAGGAACAGTTACTTATGGTGGTGGTGCTAAAGGGAAGATCACTGGTAAAGGAACTTTGAATGTTCCAGATTTCCCAAAACTCAAACATGTGCTATATGTTGAAGGTCTGACAACTAACTTAATTAGCATTAGTCAACTGTGTGATTATGGACTTACAGTCAAGTTTGACAAAGACACATGTGAGGTGTATGATGATAATAACAATTGTGTTATGTTTGGTAGTAGATCAACTGATAATTATTATCAAACTGATCAAGATGGAAAATGTTTTCTAACAAAACCTGATGAAGCTGAAATATGGCACCAGAAGATGGGACATGCACATGTTTGAAGTATTCAGAAACTTCTCAAGTATGATGCTATGAAAGGAGTTCCACAACTAAAGTTCAACACCGACAAGGTTTGTGATTCATGTTTGAAAGGTAAACAAACTCGTAATTCTCATCCCATATTGAGTATGACTAACACTAATGCTTGCTTTGAATTGCTACATATGGACTTGATGGGTCCTATAGAAGTAGAAAGTGTTGGAGGAAAAAGGTATGTATTGGTTTGTGCTGATGATTATTCTAGATTTACTTGGGTAGAATTCTTGAGGGAAAAGTCTGACACCTTTGAATTTTTCAGAAAGTTATATAGGAAATTTAGAAAACTCTATCATGCTGATGTTATATGAATTAGAACTGATCATGGAAGAGAATTTGGAAATGTTGAGTTTTCTAAATTTTGTGAAAGAAAGGGTATTACTCATGAATTCTCAGCCCCTAAAACTCCCCAACAAAATGGTGTTGCTAAAAGGAAAAATCGCACACTTCAAGAAATGGTAAGAGTCATGTTACACTCTAAGCATCTTTCTAAGAAATTATGGGCTGAAGCAGTCAACACTGCTTGTCATTTAATCAATAGAGTGTATCTTAGACTCGGAACCAAAATGACTCCCTATGAGATACTTAAAGGTAAAAAACCCAATCTGAAATGCTTGCATGTTTTTTGTTGCATTTGTTATGTTTGGAATGATAGAGATAATCTAACCAAGCTTGATTCCAGGTGTAAGAAGACACTTTTTCTTGGATATTCCAGTAATAGTCGAGCTTATTGCGTGTTTAACTTACATACTAAAACTATTCAAAAGTCTATCAATGTTGTCTTTGATGATGCAAGTACTTTACTTGATAAACAGGACCAGGAAGATACATCTCACCTCGTAGAGAAGGACGTGGAATCAGCAACTCAAACGAGTCCAGATGTTAGAGAAACAAAAAGTCCAACATCTCCAGACTCTAACACTAATAAAGAGGATGACGATGTTAGACATGGTTCAGACTCGGACAAGGAGGAAATCTCTGACACACTGGTGTCAAACTTAGAAAAAAAAGAACCACCTCTTCACATCAAACGGAATCATCCTCCATCGCAGGTCATTGGAGGTGTTCCTAAAGGAGTACAAACACGCAAGAAAGCCCCCGTCAATTACAAAGAGATGGTAAAATGGTTTGTATGACTTCTAAGTTTAACATCTTCCATTCTAGTTGTTATCTGTCTGAAATTGAACCTAAGAATGTTTCTGAAGCTTTAAAAGATGAGAATTGGATTTTATCTATGCAGGAAGAGTTAATTCAATTTGTTTCTAATGATGTTTGGACCTTAGTTCCTAGGCCTAAAGACAAAAACGTGATTGGAACTAAGTGGATCTTTAAAAATAAAACTGATGAGAACGGAAATGTTGTTAGGAATGAATCTAGGCTTGTTGCTCAAGGGTATACTCAAGTAGAAGGTATTGATTTCGATGAAACATTCGCTCCTGTTGCTAGGCTAGAGTCAATACGGATTTTAATTGCTATTGCTTGTGCTTCTAACTTCTCTTTGTATCAGATGGATGTAAAAAGTATTTTTTTTAAATGGTATTTTAAATGAGGAAGCTTATGTTGAACAACCGAAAGGTTTCGAAGATCCATCCAAATCCGATCACGTGTACAAATTGAAGAAGGCATTGTACGGACTCAAACAAGTGCCTCGAGCATGGTATGCAAGGCTAACTGAATTTCTACTTGATCTAAAGTTCAGTAGAGGTAATGTGGATAAAACTCTCTTTGTTAAACATACTGGTAAGAACTTTCTAGTTGCTCAATTTTATGTTGATGACATTGTGTTTGGGGCGACTGATGTTAGACTTGTAGAGGACTTTGTCACCAGGATGTCTGACATGTTTGAAATGAGTATGGTAGGAGTGTAAAACTATTTTCTAGGACTCCAGATAAAACAATCTCACGAATGTGTCTTTATTTCTCAAAGTAAATATGCATGTAATCTTGTGAAAAGATTTGGGTTAGAGTCTGCAAAACACATGAAAACACCAATCGGTTCTAGTGCTAAACTTTGCAAAGATAGTAGTGGTGTTAGTGTTGAACCTACTGAATACCGTGGAATGATAGGTAGTTTGTTATATCTTACTGCTAGTAGGCCTGATATACTTTTTAGTGTTGGTGTTTGTGCTAGATACCAGTCTGGCCCCAAAGAATCTTATATGAAAGTTGTTAAGAGAATAATTTGATATATATCTGGAACTTCAAACATGGGATTGTGGTATGCAAAAGATAATGGTACTAACATTACAGGTTATAGCGATGTTGATTGGGCAGACGATGTTGATGATAGAAAAAGTACTAGTGGTGGATGTTTTCTGATTGGAGCAAATCTTGTATCTTGGACAAGTAAGAAACAAAATTGTATATCTCTTTCAACGGCTGAAGCCGAGTACATTGCTGTAGCAAGTTGTTGCACACAATTGGTATGGATGAAACAAATGCTTGAAGACTACGGTATGTTTTCTGAAACTTTAACATTGTTCTGTGACAATTCTAGTGCTATTGAGATTTCAAAAAATCCAGTCCAACATTCTTGAACTAAGCACATAGATATTCGACACCACTTTATTCGAGATTTAGTGGAAAAAGATCTTATCTCACTTAAATACATTCCTACTAAAGATCCAATTGCAGACATTTTTACAAAGGCCCTTGACTTTGAGAGATTCTCTTATCTTAGAAAATCTCTTGGTATGTGTAATTCTCCTTAAATTCGTATGATTAAGATGTTGATAATTGTAAATATTAAGTCGATCAACATGCAGGTGTTTTTCATTTCTTTGTTCTGCTTGCCTGATTCTTTATTATCGGTTGAGTTATATCCTTTTCTTTAAGATTTGATTTTTTAAAACCCATATTATAAGACTGTAGGCACAAGAGTGAGGCCTTAATGTCAAAACATTGAGTATGTTTGCCATGTACGATTATCATTTATCAAGTACTGTAGACAGGATGTTACAAGGAACATTGTCTATGTGGAACATGTTGAATGATGAGGTAATACATGCTGAATTTGTATGTCGCAAGCTAAGTTGAGATAAGATGTTATTAGGAACACTATCTCTGTGGAACATGGCACATGAAATTGTTCTTTATCAGGTTGTTTGTTTTATACGGGTATAACACTCTGATGTTAAAGTTTGAAGGCTTGCAGTTTTTGTTCGTTTCCTTATTAAAAAAACACAAAAAAAGAGAAAAGGAAAGGGGTCTTTAATCATTGTTGAGTGCTTTGGTGTCACAATTTGTTCAGAAGTATAGGGGTGTTAAAGTTGGTGTTAAACTCAGTTTCCCTTTTCTTGATCAAGTGAACTTAGATGTTGTGTGGACTTAAATTTCTTGGTGTTGGATAAGGACTTTTCATGAAATCTTAAGCTTTTCTTTCCTGCAATCATTCAGGGGGAGAAGATTTAGTTTTTTTGTTTGTATGAAAAGTCAAATATCTTTTAATATCTTTTATGCTGCAGTTTGATATCTCACTATGCAGGTCGAATAGAACTGAATTACAAGTATTGTGTTTGGAATGCTTACAGGAATGATAAGCTTAAGGGGGAGATTGAAGATGCAATGTTTAACCTTCGTTGGTGTTAAAGTCGAAGCTATGTTTAACATCGTAGTGTTAGACTGTACTGTTGATTTAATCTTATCATTCCTTATTTATTCGTATTTATTTATTTTCGTGAATTTAGTTTATTCTAAGATAGATATGTATTTTATAAAGATTTGGGAGATTTGGTAACGAATAGGATTTGATTTTTAGATATATTTGAATAGATCTACTTCCTAATCTTTAGAGATAGATCCATATCTTTCACAAAACTTTCACATATCTTCACCTATCTTTCTCTAGTGTGTGATGTTGAGATATATATGAAAAGATACATATCTAGCACGAGGCTACACTCATCTACATCTATATAAAGGGTGTTGGGATGAAGATTCAAGTTGGATGACTTAGAGTATTCATCAAGATATTATCCAAGCAAGGCGTTCCATCTTTTGATCTTTGTTCTAATGCTTTCAACTCACAAAGATATTCAAGCCAAAGAAGGATCCTACCTCCAGAGAGTGAATCCAACGGAAGAGGAGTTTTTAGGGTTGAATCGTGTGTTCATAAGTACGCTTTTCATAGTTGTAGTCTCTACTTCTATGTAAATTCAAAGTTCTTCGAGGGAGTGAAACGAGAAGGGTTTTGGATATTTATTATTTCGATTTTGCTGTGTAAACTTCATTATCATAGTGAAATTTGTTTTTGGACGTGAGGCTCTCGCGAGTTTAGAAACTCTAGACTCGTGAAAAATAATTATGTGTCTGCGTTAATTTCCGCTACATGTTAAACTTCGTGTTAAACTTTGTCTAACATTATGTTTAACATTACTCGGTTAGTCAGGCATATTGAATTCTGCAGTGTTGAACACTTCAACACCTTAATGTTAATAGTAAACTCGGGCACTAAATTCTTTCAGTATCTTCCTTAAATAAATGGTTTTCTTCTTTTGGTTTCCTTATTTCTAGCGATTTGGATCTGTACTTCCTTTTCCTTTCGATTTTCCATGAGATTTCGATTGTCTTGTTGAATAAGTTTTGATATATTGTTTTGAGATTTTTATTTCAAACAATTTTTGAAGTCTTTCATTTTCATCTGTAGTATTGTGTTATTCATTATTTGGTATTACAACTTCATTTTTAGTAAACTTTGATTATTCCTTTTTATTAATGGATGTGCATGAAACCCATCTTCTCGATAGCTTTCTTCTGTGCTTCATTCAGTTGTGATAGATATCTTGTGAGCAGGACTTGTTCTGCAGATTAAGTCCGAGAACTCCACATCTTGTTCTCCTTTTTTACCTTTTACGTCGGCCTTTGAACCTTGTTTCTCTTGAACTACTATTTGTTTTTCTTGAACTACTATCTGCTTTTCTGGTTCCTTAATAGTTTTTGTCTTTTTAGGTACTGAAAGAGAAACAAGAATGTTATTATTGAACATAAAAGTTTATTTTCTACATTTTATAGAGAAAGATAGTTTCAATTGTTCTTTAAAGTTTTCATTATAAAAAGTGACATGCAGTTTTATATATATTCGTTTCTCCAATTTTTCTTTCATTATAATAGCTAAATCCACGCATTATAGTGCTTCAGACATTTCATAATAAAACCAGAATATAGTATTTTCTCTTTTTTCATTTAAGTTAAAAAAATATGCATTATTGTTTATGTATGCTTTCATTATAACGTTTTCATTATAAGGACCTGAGACATTATGTGAATATAGTAGTTTCATCAAACATTAAAATTCTTTTCGATTATTCGTTACAACATAAAGTTTCATGAAAAGAACAGTAAAACAAGTATGTTTATAAATGTAAATCGACAAGTTTCATGAAAACCTAAATGATTTTACACTTTTTTCAAAACTCTTTTTCGGTATTTTAGTGTTTTAACATGAAATCAAACTTATAACTACAAATATGTTTGATTATAAAGTGAAATCGAAAAAAGTTTGAATGTTTATTATAAAAAATCAAACTCTAACTACAAATATCTATCATTATATAGTTAAATCGAGAAATAACTTGCGCGATTTTGCCTTTTTTGTCCGAAAATGTTTCTGATTGTCTTTTCTTCGTCATGTCTGGTTTAACCTTTGTGGAATGTCTGGTTTTACCGTCGCCGGCTAGTGTATTTTGTTCGATGTTTTCGGTAAGCTTTGTGGATTTTGGTTTCGTGAGGAGGGGGAGGAAGAAGTTTTTTGGTAGTTGAGTGAGATTAAATTTTTTCAAAATGATAATGAACCAACGTGTTTGCGTGTTAAAAGCATGAATGGATTATTACAGCTATCATTGGTAAATATGTAAATGTGTTACTGTGTGAGTTTTTGAATTTCAACATACAAAAATATATAATGATTGTATTTGTGATATATAATGATAGTTCATAGACTATATAATGCAGGTCTTTGCTTTTTTTAATGAAACCTACTACTTTAAATTAGGGTAAATAGGGAAAAATACCATAAACTATTGACATTTTCGGAAAAATACCCCAATCTATTTCGATAAGTTAAAAAATACCCCAATATTTACTTCTATTTATGAATTATACCCTAAATCTATTAATATTTTGGAAAAATACCCCAATGTATTATTATTAGTTAAAAATATCCCAATATTTAATTTCCTTTATGAAATATACCGAAACGTTAAATATTATTAGCTCATACAAAGATGGCAGTCAAAACAAGTATCGTCGTCCGTATTAAATTTAATATACTAAACAATCAATATTTGATATATATTCAAATGCATTTATCTTCTGAAAAAGTATTTAAAACTTCATGTTCTACTCTCTTTTTTTTTGTTTCCTTCGGTTGCTTGAATTCCTTATTTTTTCTCTTTCAGTGCGTGTTTTGACGTGTGATTTAGTATCGAAATATATGTGCCTTCATTTGGATTGGACTTTACACCAACCGAAGGAAAAAAAAAACAAAAAAAAAAGCAGAAGATGAAGTTTAAATACTTCTCAGAATATATATCAAATATTGATTGTTGAGTACATTAAATTTAACACGGACGAGTTTTGACTGCCATATTTGTGTGAGTTTTAACATCTCCCCCTCAAGGACCAATGTCAGAGCCTTCAGTCCGATGCACCCCAACCACTCTCCAGTTGGCTTCTACCAAACCTGGCTGATTGTTGGTAGTAGGGATCGAACACCCAACCTACCCTTTAACATCAATTCCTAAGGAATTGATGTTAAAGGGCAGGACAGAGGTTCGATTCCCGCTGCCAACAACCTTCCAGATTTGGTAGACGCCAACTGAATATGTGGTTGGGGTGCATCGAACTGCAGGCCTTGACATCGGTCCCGAAGGGAGGATGTTATAGTGAGCCAATAATATTTCTCATTTTGGTATAATCCGTAAACGAAATTAAAGATTGGGCTATTTAACTAATAATAATACATTAGGGTATTTTCCCAAAATATCAATAGATTAGGGTATAATTCATAAATGAAAGTAAAGATTAGGGTATTTTTAACTTATCGAAATAGATTGGGGTATTTATTCGAAAACGTCGATAGTTTAGGAAATTTTCCCTATTTACCCTTTAAATTATTATATTTGTAAGTAATATTCGTGTATTCATGTGAAATTAGAGGGATAATATATAATGATAGTTTGTGAACTCTATAATGCATGTACGTGGTATGTGTATTAAGAAGGTTATAATTTAAGGGTGAATTTTAATTATAAGCACAAAGAATAAATTGCCCAATAACGCAGGTTTTTGGAGAAAAATGACCGCATTTTTTTATTAGATCTAGCCGTTTATTGAGCAAAATCTACGATTGTGATTGATTCTTATTTTTTATGGTAAGAGGGGTTCTCATTGGATTGCATCCATATATATATATATGTATATATATATATATAGGGATGCGATCCAGTGAGAACCACTCTTACCATAAGAAATAAGAACCAATCCTCGCCATTGATTTTGATGAATGAACGCTCAGGATTTTACTAAAATTTTCGGTCATTATATCTCAAAAAAACCTGCATTATAGGGTATTTTTGTCATTTCGCACTTATTTAAGATTTTGTTTCCATATTATATCTCGACATTCATTATATATCTAACAAACATGCATTATATATCTAGGAAACATGCATTATATACCTAGGAAACATGCATTATATACCTAACAAATATCATCCTGCATTATAATATGGTATTACTCTTATTTTAGAACAATATTACTATCATTATACGACATTACTTCCTCTATTATATATAATATTACTTTTATTTTAGAGAAAAATTATATTACCTTCATTATAATACATATGTTATTACTATATAATAACAAGTGCACATATAATGATGACTGATGATTTCGGTGAAATAAACATGTTGCATTTTATCTATCATATTCTGCATTATATACTATAACTTCATGCATTATATTGTACAACTGCATTCATTATATAAGAATTCGTGTACTATTATGAGAATTATGCATGTTGTACATGATATTACTTTTATTTTAGAGAAAATTATATTACTTTCATTATAATGCATATGTTATTACTATATAATAAATAACAAGTGCAAATATAATGATGAATGATGATTTCGCTGAAAAAACATGTTGCATTTTATCTATTATATTTTGCATTATATATTATAATTTAAGCATTATATTGTGCTATTGTATTCATTATATAATTTCATGCATTATATTGACCTCGACATGCATTATATAATATAGTAATATACATTTATATAATATAACAAAAAAATACATAGTTAAAAATAAGTAATATATGATCAACTTTTATAACAACTATGATATTATCTACAGTATGCAAAGATAATGAATTTTTTTTTTTTTTGATCTTGCAGGAAAAAATTTATTGCATTTTATCTATCATATTCTACATTATATAATATAACTTCATGCATTATATTGTGCAACTCCGTTCATTATATAAGAATTCGTGTACTGTTACGAGAATTATGCATATAATCACTAATTCTCATTTTTTAAATCGAAACATATGCAATAGGGATTTCGTTTGAAAGATAATTAAATTACCTTTAATTTGATATATGATACATTAAAAAATAATTTAAATCGAAGGAGATATGACCATTTAAAGATTTAAGATGATTTTAGAGGAGAGAAAAAAAAATATTACAAAATTACCCTTTAATGCATGTTTCACTACACTATAATGCAGACGAGATTTATTTAGTCTTGGGCGTTGGATCATCAATTGGATGGCCGATATTAGTTCTTATTTTCACATGGTAAGGGGAGTTCTCATATGATCACTCCCTTTTTTTTTTTTTTTTTTTTTTATATATATATATATAGAGAGAGAGAGAGAGAGAGAGTTATAATCATATGTTAACCACTCCACAGATGTTACATACAGACCTCATTTGGCGGTGCATTATCTAGACAAGCTAACTACATTATCTAGGCAATATATGGTACATTACGAAAGATAATGTACAAATTGTAATAGATAATGTAATGCAAATAATGTACTACATTATCTTCGTAATGTACCATATATTGCCTAAATAATGTAGTTAGCTTGTCTAGATAATGCACCGTCAAATGAGGTCTGTAGGTAACATCTGGGGAGTGGTTAACATATAAATGCATCTATATATATATATATATATGGGGCGCGCAATTTGTATATTTACAAATATTGGATAAATGAATTTTTTTTTTTAAATATATACTTATGATCTCATTGTTTTATAGTTAGGATCATCATGAAGAAAAAAAAAGAATATTTAAAGTTTTTGAAATTAGAATATAACAATTTATAATAACTTATCATAGAGTACACATTTACTGTTTGAAAATAATTGTTTGATGTTATTTAATTTAAGAGTACTTAAATATTTTGTTAATTTAATAGTTTAGATTTTGAACTATTTAGATATTTATTTTTACATTATAACATCTTAAACTAAAACATAAAATACTATAGGTGCATTTCGTTCGTGTTTTTTTGGTCCCCGATCTCAAATATAATAATTAAGTATTTTATTTATAATCAATTGATCATAAGTTCTAAGTAATGGAATGAACATTCCCTCGCTTGTAAATTGTGTGCCCAAATTTTTTTTTAAAAGAAAAAATCTTCCATTTTTGGAACAATGCTTTTTATGCTAAACTCCTAAACCATCCAAGCAACCCAAGGAGACCAGCATCAAGCACAGAGTTTTTCTTCTCAAATCCTGCAAAAGCATCAATTGAACAAAACGAAGGTTAACTCTTTGTGCAGTTAAATAATTGATCGATTATTCACATAAATGTAGACATTTGAATTTGGGACAATAAGGGCAAAACTCGTTAGGTATCAGTCGGACGTTTAGGTAAGCCTAGCAGTTTCATATGATGTTAGTAATTGATTAATAAAGAAATTTTTTATTTTAATATTTTTAACATATAAATATTAATAAATAAAAGATAAAATTATATAAATCATAATTCATAAAAAATAATAATAATAAAAATTGGGAGCCTAGGTGAAAAACAGCCTGAAAATGCATAACGGGGAGATTTTACAATTTTAGATCTGGATAGCGACAGCTTAGCGCCGAGGCAGCTTAGACAGCTGAGTTCTACAAAATGCTTAGAACACACAAAAAGGGGAAAATGAAAAGCTTCTATGTCTGAGAATCTGCAGCTTTTTAATTATTCAATTCCTAATGGAGCTATTATTGTTAAAGATAGATAAAAATTTATTTAAATATTGTCAGAGAAATATTATGATTTATATTACAATTTATTTATGTTTATCCTATACTTTTAGGAAGCTAGCTATAAGTTAGTCTCTAAAAATTATAATGTCCAATGTGTCGTGAGAATGATTATTTATTTTATCTTGTTCAATCTCTCTCTCTCTCTCTCAACCTTTTTTAGAGAAATATTTAACCCAAAATCTTTGTGGCAATCAAACGCATGACAAAAAACCAGCACTACTCAATAAACCGCATCAAACACAACGAATAATATTAGGGGATGCTAGAATTCAACTCTTCCTTCAAAACCAACTTGTAACCTAAGGAGATGGATGTCTCATATTATAAGGTGATCCATATCATTGTCTCAAATCAATGTGGGATATTTAATAATACCCTTATACTAACAACGTGGAACCATTTATATCTCAAACCGCTGATAGCAGCGCAATTTAGGGTTCCCATCATTGTAACTGGTCTGACACTTGATATCATGTTAGGTTTAACTATTTCTTAGAAAATTAGCTCGTAAGGAGAGAAATGTCTTACTAAGGTGATCCATGTTATTATCTCCGGTCAATGTAGGACGTTTAACTGAGGATATTATGTCAAGCAATTTAAAAAGACTGACCTAAATCAGCTGCCACTCGATGCGCGCACATGACTCCGGAAAAAGCCACAGCTATAACACCTTGCCCAGGAAAGCAACTATCTCCCACACAATACAAACCATTCACAGCCTGCAAATTACTCCATCAAAAAGGAACTAGCAAGTTTTGAACAAACCATCACATCTGCTCAATGAGTAGCAATTGAATGCAATGAAATTATATCTGGTTAACGTACTGTTGTGTTGAATGGCATGCCTAACAAGCCCTTTGGAATGTTGCGAGGCATCGGACCATATGTGCCACTGTCACGTGCCAGATATCGCCTGTGTGTCTTTGGTGTACCCACCTGCCACATTTGGAAGCATCACTAGACATAATGACAATGTCTGTGTCTCGAATTGACATGAGTTTTTTCTTTTTCATTTATGAAAATCCAATGAGGTACTCGAAGAAAGAACATTATCCAGAGAAGAATGAGAAAGTTAGATTTGATTTTTTTAGGGCAAAAATCAATGTTTGAGAAAGTCTTCATTACCTCCTGAAATACTACAGATGACTTAAGTCCAGGGAATAACTTCTTCTCAAGCCTGTTAATTATTTTTCCCGCCACAAGTTCCTTCTTTGCCTCGTAATCTTTGCGCGACAGGCCCTGCAAAAAAAAAAGTCATATACATTAAAATCTTGAAAAATTAAGAATTTTTATTACCAATAACAATTACAAAAAAAGAAAAAAAACAGCTTTTAATGGAATAAGATTGAATTTGAAGTAAACAAACCTCCCAGTCCTCAACAGAAGAAGTTGTGAAAATGTGAAGAATGTGGTTTCCTTCTGGAGCCAATGACTTATCCAGAACAGTTGGAATGCTCAAAAATATACTTCCGTAAGGGTCTTCGAGTTTTTCCCAACTATCCTAAATAATCAAGAGGGTAAACTGCATATAGAAAAAAAGAATAAAAATAAACAGGTCAGATTCAAATGCTCTGAAACCAAAACCATACCTCTAGAATAAAATGGTGGCAATCAGTATCTGGCGGTAAAACATCGGCTTTAACCCCCATGTGAATCGAAAGAAAAGATGGGGCTTTAACATAAGCCTCCTGAAACCTTTTTTCCTCCTCAGGTAGATTCTCTTTTTTCAAGAGCTTTCCTACAGACATGGTGGATTCAACAATTTCAAGCTTACAGAGAGGAAGAAAACAAAGAAAGTATTTTGTGCTGAGGTTTTAGAGACTCACCAAACGTATCCCATCTAGTGGCATTAGAAATTATAGTTTTCGCATAGAATTGTCTTCCATCTGATAGCTTTACCCCCACCTATACAACGAGACAAAAGAATTCTATTTTTAAGCCTTAACGATCGAACAAAAACAGACCAAGAAGCCCAAAGGGGCTGGTGGCTGCAGTTACACTTACTGCTTTCCCATCTTCTATGATAATGCCGGTTACATTTGCCTTGTAATGTATCTCACTCCCCTGGTCAGCCAAACCCTTTGCTAATGACTTTGCGATTTCGCCAACTCCACCAACAGGATAGTTGATTCCACCAAAATGTCTATCACACAAAACCTACCCAAAAGAGAGAAATCAGAACATGTGACATGAACAAAAAATGGATTGGAAGAAGAATTGTTAAACAAGATTACCATGCTTGCATTGATCATAGGTGTCCGCATGGCATTAACCGTACTCACGATGAAACACTGGTGAAAAAGTTTGGCAACACAAATTGAAGAGTTTTAGTCAAAAGAAAAGTGTGGCTGATTCATAACTTGATAGACTATGATTTCAGTGAAGTTGATAGCAAGCACACCTCAGCATCAATAAAGGACAACAAGTTGGGATCCTTGATATACTTTCGAGCAATATCACCAGCATTTTGGGGCAGATAGTAGGCTAAGGTGAACATGAAAACTATCCATCAGCTTGAGGAAGTAGGTGTATCTTAAAGCACAGCAGTTAACTTTTGTTTCATCACTTTTATCATCAGTTAAAGAACTTAGAAAACCAGTAGAAGACAAACCCAGAAGAACAGATTGATCCAATCAATAGATAAAGCAAGAATGTATGAATATATATACATATATATATATATTATGATTTTTTTATGTTGAGACAACTAAGAGAGAATGATACGACAAATAATATAAGAAAAAAAACAATCACCTAGAGTCAAGCACTCAAGAGGCTTCTTGAAAAACTGCCCAAAAAGGTAGATTGGCTCCTCCAGAGATTTCAGCTCCAGCGAGTTTAGTGCATCGAAGATCTAACCACAATCCAAGAAAATGAAGTTAATTCAGACCAGGCAAACAGCCAGAATAAACAACAATCACCTTAATCAAAACAAACCTTCCAGCAGATACCATAGAATTTGAGAATGCCTTCTCTCTCATGGGGAAATTTACCAATAAGTTCTGAAATGAACTCGCTATATTCTCTATGTACTAGGACAGAGAGGCCATTAGGTAAATGAAAATGAACAGTGGTTGGATCAGGTATTACTTGCAGCCTACATCCCACAGCTGCTAATGATTGTGTGATCAAATTCAAATTCCCCTGCAAACAGAACAGGATATTTGAGTTAAAAGAGTGGTGATGACATCTATACAGCAACAGAGATTTAAATATGCATGAATATACAAGAACTAGGACACTTGGATCACATCAGATAAACATAATAGAAAATATTTCAACCGTGTGAATTAAAAACATCCCTTCGCAGTCAAACTACATTAACTAATGACCTTCCTCCCCAATGCTCTTGAAAACATAGGTATAAAGGATTTAATTGTGACAAAGATAAATAAATGGTTATAGAGTATTTCGCATGTCTTGCGGATTATATTTCCTCCAGAAAACATCAATAAGAAATGCATAATGTATTCGACATTAATAGATAGAGCCACATGTGCAGTGATGAAGATGAGGATTCTTTACTGAAAGATGCTTCTATATTTTCTTCCTTAGATGCATAAGCAAAAACACATAACTCAACTCCATGATTAACATAATCTCAGTCCATCCTTTTTCTCTTATACTTATATTAAGAGCCGCCTAAGCAAAACAAAATTATGAATGCATTCACCCATTAAAAAGTTCTATGAGATTTTCTCCCTAGCAAAGATGCCTAAAACATTTCAAGATTGTCGCCAAATGTCTGATATGCCTGCCTCTGCAATAGTCAGATAGCATTACAGCTTGTACATTGGCCCAGTAGAACGCACAAAATTCAAGGCCTTACATATTGTTAAGAAACTCACTTATCCAGTTAGCTAGAGAAGAAGTCAAGAAGTGCATAGTACAAGTCTGATGTACTTCCAACTGATCAGCAAAAGTAAAAATAATGTTTTGGTTTCTTTAGAACTGTAAGGATTGAATATTACTAGCTTGTAAGAATTAGTAAAAGTTGTCGACACCACTCTGCAGTAACGAGTCTTCAGATATTGTTTCAGATCCTTATCCATGCTATCATTGTTTTACACATGAAACTCATCTTGTTCAGTTTAAGCATGTTGAATGAAGAGCAGAAGCTCATTTCAGATTTCAATTATGATGTCAACTGTTTCCTTGGTTGAGTTTTCTTTCCCAGATGCACTCCAGTCTAGAGCTTTTCCGTAAAAGAGAAATACTCCACTTACAAGACCCCTTCCATTTTCAAGTCTGAGTCAAAATTTCTTAACAAAATTCAAAGAAAAAAAAAATAAAAACAGCTGACCGAGACAAATCCTAATATATAAACATGATACACAGACCTTAACACTATTTATATTACAATCTAAAATGGAGGAGAATAGCAAGTTCTATGTCTATCCAGTACCCTCTTGGAGTTATGTGATCCAACCAGCACCGAAAACGAAAGATGAAGCAACAGAGTTCAAGCAAGAATATGATATGCATGTTTTTGGAGAAAAGATAGGCTTCCATTAGGATTGAAGATATATTATATAGGGATTAGGATTTATATTTGATTTTTTATCAGAACATTTTCTCATTCATTTCCTTTCCTTTACAGAATCAAACTACTTCCCAATCCTTAGGCTTTCTGAGTATCCCACATGTGTATCTTTCTTCTCTTTCCCCCAAGTAATGACATACAAACTCAATGTTTAACATATTTTCAAAGTCAAACATCAGAATGTAGCACAAAATTCAACTAACCTTATCACTGAAACCAAACATGACCGACGATCCAACATCAAATTTGAATCCATCCCGCTCATAAAATCCAGAGCTTCCTCCAGGGATCACATACTTCTCCAGAACAAGAACCTTGGCGCCTTTCACGGCCAGCTGCGTGGCCGCCACCAGGCCCCCGATCCCGGAACCTATAACAATGGCATCGTAAAAGCAGCTATTCCTCTCGCCACCCGTTGAGCTACCAGAGCTCTCTGCTACTTCGCCAACATCAACAGCTGATTTCAACCTCGAAAGATCGTTTCTACTCTTGTTCTTGCCCCTGCTGGCCCCAATTTCCGCGGCATGAGTCTGGGATTTCAAATGATTCAAACAGAAAATTCTCTGCCTTTGGTTTGGTTTTCGGTTGCTCAAAGGCCTTGTCTCGCAGTTACTGAAAATTGACTGACGGAAAGAACTCCCATAACTCAATACATCCATTTGAAAGTATTGATTATTCAAAAACAAAACGAGAAGGAGCAATTCTTGATAGCTATGAAACAAGAATTAGGGGGAAGAAAGCGATTCGTTCAAGGCCCCAATCACAGTCCACTGAAATTAGGCTTTAAAGAAGCAAATATCAGGCAAGATTCTTTCGTTTTCGAAACAAGTTAGGACAGTCTGTTTGGGCGATGAGTTGGTTTAGGGCTTCGTAGGAAAACTGTGCAAATGTGGAAGAAAATTAATTGGCATCATTTTTGATGATAACTCCTCGACATCAGACAAAAAAACCCATCTGTCCACTATACCTAAAAAAAGCCGGCGTTTTTCATGACTGTTGACCTTTCGGCTTCTATCACTCTTTCTTCCCCATGCAACCATATCTTACCTGATGGGGAATTAATTCAGACTAAAAATTGCAAGAAATCATTAACAAAGAAAAGAGTAAAAATGTGGGACCAAAAATGTAAGCATGAGATGAGACTAATCTGTTGAATTGTAGAAGAAAAGGAGATTTGACACGAGAGAGAGAGAGAGAGAGAGAGAGAGAGAGAGAGAGAGAGAGGACATAACACGTGAATGAAGAGAGAAAACTTGAGAGGGGGGTTTTACACTTTCAGGGCGTGTGCATGGTCCTCTTTGAGGCTTAAATCAATTCATATTTTTTGAGAATTTTATAATTTAAATGACTTAAATTACATTCAAATGATTTGATTTAATCGGTCTATCAAATTAAAACTACTAGTAATTCTGATCATAGTCGAAATATTGATAGTTCTTATTTTTTAAATGATTTATTTTGTCATAACACAATTTTTGTATTTATTGAACATGTAAAATAATTTTTTTTATCATAATTCAAACAAAATAGTTTTAAAAGTGTTATCCGTACATTTATTGGTCCCGAATTTCTGAGTATAAATAAGTTGTACAGTGGAATGATTTTCTTAATGGTGGGATTTGCATTTACGTAAAATGATAAAAAGAAAGCAAATAAACGACAAGGATTCGAACACCAAAAGGTCCTACATCCACTCTTCAAACACAAGCCTGGAAATTCACTAAGTGATAGAGATACAAGGTGCACCCACGATCTATCGCTTACTGTGAAGAATGTCTCGTCCTTCAATCCACAAGCTCACTCGCCCGGTCCTTTGTACGTCTTCACTTCGCAGCTACTCGGGGTGTGGGCACACCATGCAGCCTCCTCGTCGCCGGAATGAGGTCTTTATAGTTCACATCGGAACTGTCAGCTTGGCGGCTTAGAAAGCCCGTAATAGTCAAAGTACAGAGCGTACTTGGTTGTTGTATTCTTTCTTAGAGAGAAAGAACACCAAGAATAACTTAAGAACTAGAAGTTCTGAGTCTCGTGTTCACGAAGGTGACACACGGAAAGCTTTAATAAGCCTTTAACTTTGAGTCATAACTTTGGCAGCATTTTGGCTCGCTTGGAAGTTGAAGGTTAGGTGCTTGAATCTCTGATGATCCTCGACTATTTATAAGCAGAGGTCTTTAGATTTGAATCGAAAGAGTCGTTAGAGACATCAGAAGTCTTTGTTCTCTACTGTGAACAGTGGTAGGTAGGTGCTTTTCCAGGAATCCTATGACTTGTCCCATTTTTTCTGACTTAGATAGTGATTGTTCAATTTTTGTCAGAACGACAGTCTGATCAGTTCGAGGAATCCAGATTGATCAGTCCGAGGAATCAAGACTGAAGTCTTGGGCTTGTAGACTTTAAGGAATCTCCAATCCTTAAAGTGCATATTTGTCAATACCATTCATCAGACAAATTCTTCTTCTCTCTATGCGCAGGGACTGGAACTAAGATTCATGCTGGAGGCATCAGGTTGTCAAATCCATGCTGGTTGACGTCATCATTCAGTTTGACATCGATCCCCAGACTGACAAGTTTGATGGGTGAGACTGGTAAGCTCCAGACTGGTTAGTCCGAGACTAATCAATTCCATTTGATGTAGTCCCAAACTCGCCAGTTCCTATAAGACCCAAACTGATCAATTCCATACTGAGCATCAGTGTGTTTTAATCTTTTGCGCATCCCAGACTAATTCATCAGTCTGTTCTTCAATCAGCTCCAACTTACAACGCGATAATAGACCTTACAGGACTTTACATTGAAAAATTAATCTGAAGTTAATCTAGAGATAAATTAGACTGGTTAGATCTTGAACAAAGCTTTAACCTGCCAAAACATAATAAGTAAGAAAATTCTAACAGATTTCCTAATAAGATTCCATGTCACTTCAACTTTTAGACTATGTTTATCAATGATCTTTTGTGGTCAGGTCTCCTCCACATCAACTGTCATATCATATGAAAGAGAAAAAAAATAGTAAAAATATTCAAAGCAATTTTCCAAGGGTCGATCATAGACCACTTGCAACCTTCAAGGTCTGTGGGGCCCACGCAATTACGTTTTACTTTTTTAATTGATGAGCTAATTCAATCATAACACTTGTCACAATTTTATTGCTCTATTAATATTGTATAAATACAATAATAAAATTTTCATATCTTTTATATAATAATGTAAAAATAAATAATAAATATATCAAAATTCATAATTTTTTATTCTCTAGAAATAGAGCTCAATTTTGATATATATATATATATATATATATATTAAAAAAATAATTGAAATATATATATATGCATACTAAATTATATTCAATTAATCTCTTCAATTAATTTTTTATTGCATCACTTCTATAATTTATGTATTGTAATTTTAGATGTTTGATATTTTAATCATTCATAAAATTTAATTTTTTATGAAATACTCCCTCCGTCCCTAAACAATTGTTCAGTTTCTAAATGGCACAGATACCAATAGAGTAGAGATAGAGGAAATTAGTATTTTATTAGTGAGTGTGTATTAATTTTTTATTTTAGGAAAGAAGACAATTGTTTGGGACAGACGAAAAAGGAAAACAAGATAATTATTTCGGGACAGAGAGAGTATAATTTTAGATGTTCAAAATTGTTATAGTTGGATTTCATTCAAGTTTTTGTACTCTTTTATATATATATATATATTAATTAACTAGTAATCATATGCAGCAAAAATAATTAAATATAAGTAATATAGAAAAGACTCGAGACTGGTGGGGGTAAGAACTAAGAAACAGGACAATAAGGGATTTTATTATATTTATCACAATTATTACAAAGTAAAAGTAATTAATTCTTCAATTAAATAGAGATTAGTTTATATATATATATATATATATTAATTTCATTTTTAATATTTTTATAGTAATTTAATTTGTATTTTTTCCAATAATATTAGTTAAATTATATTTTTTATAAACTCGATTAAAAATATATTTTATTTAAAAAATATAATTAAATAAAAAAAATAATATATAATAGTGTGGTTGTTGATCAATTTTAAAAACATTACTGTGGTTGGGTTGGGTTATGTGGATGAGAGAGAAATTAATTAAATATTTAAATAGTTGTGTGATTGCTCGATTGCTGATAAATATAATCTTATACAAGTTACACATATTTATTTAATTTTCTTAGATTTCAACGGCAAAGTAAATCAAATTGTATATAATTATAATTACTATTTAAATCAACAAAGATATGAACAATTAATAATGTTGCAAAGTTACCAATTTTATCAATATAATTGTCAAAATGACAATAATTTTTTTTTAAAGAAATATAATTACCTTAAGCAATAGTTGAGAAAATTTAAATAGAAAAGTGATATTATACTTTGATAAAATATATAGCTAAAATTACACCCATTGCACAGAATAATTTTATATATACAATCTCAATTAAAATGTATCTCAAATTTTTAATTGCATTATAATTATACATTTAAATTAATAAAAAATAAATTTTAATTGTTGGTCCCGAAATTAGAGTGTAAAATTGTGCAGCGGAAGGTTTGTGTATGCAGCGAAAGTATTGAATGGCAGTTGCACTGTTCGCATAAGCAGAGTGTAGTCAGTTTTGTGTGTAGAAGACTTAAGCTTAGGTCTCTATTCAGTTAACTCAGTTTCACAGCATATACACTTCAATACTTGGACAAGTATTGAAGGTTTCAAGAGTCAGTTTGTGAAACAGAAAAACAGAGCAAGTATGAAATAAAGCAGTAAACAACACACATAATTTATAGTGGTTCGGATTTCAATATCCTACATCCACTCTTCAGACCCAAGGTCTGGATAATTCACTAAGTAGATACAAGCCTCCTTACGATCTATACACAGTCCGTCGGCACCTCCGTTCTCCGGTCAGCTGTGACACTCATCTAGGAAATCCTTGTAGACTCAGTCTTCAGGTTGAAGTGGGGACGCACCCCGCAGCCTCCTTCCTGGTGGTTGGATGTTTACTAATTCTTCCCAAAATAAGGTTGGATGCTTACTTGTTCTTCCCATAACTCAAGTGGTTGGCTTACGCCCGTGAGAATTAGAATCCAGACTAGGAAACTGACTGCTATGAATATATCTCAGAAAGATATATTCACCAAAGAAGAGCTTCAGCTTTACAGCTTCAGCCTTGTGCTAGGACAAGTTATCACGGTATAACTTGAGTCAGAGACTCCAGTCTCGTGTAAGAAAGGAAGGGGTTCGACAATGGAGAAAGGAGAAAAGTTATTTCACAGAGGAAACATATGAACCCTATTTATAGCAAAGAGAAAAGTCATTTGAAAAGGTAGGTGTACCTTGTGACCTTTCGTTTTCTTGAGCTTTGGTGACGATTGAGGTACATTGCCTTGTGATGCATGTTTGGGATTTGACTGGAGCGACGTGGAAAGGAGCGTTATCCATGTGTGGAATCCTGATACATCGATGCAAGATACGCATTAATAGCGATGTAACCGCAACGATCGCTTTTGGAATTCAAAATCCCGTCTTTTGAAATTCCAAACTGACTAAGAGTCAGTTGCTAAACTGAGAGTTGGAACTCAGTTTGAGTCCGCATCCGTCCTTAAGAAGTCTTCTAAGTATGAAAACCAGAACTTGATTTTCTTTAGCAAGTTCGATCGAAACTTGGTCAGTGTAGGTTTCAACTTCTTTGGATGCCATAGGCAGTGACTTCTGATGTGCTTCGATAGATGATAAGATTCATACTCTTTTTTTTTGCATTGACACTTCGTGAGGGAGGATCCTCCAAGAATAAGTATGAAGTCTTCTTGCTTAGTAGCACACCAAGTCTGTACAGAACTGAGAGTTGGAGCTCTGTTCTCATCTTCAGCTTGAACTGCCTTTAATTTACAGAAAACTGAGAGCTCGGACTCAGTTTTATTCAGCATCGCTCTTCTTCGACAAGGATCTTCTCGATCTCCAATAAACCAAGTTTCATGCAGAGCTTCTTGAATCTGGTCTGTGGGAGAGGTTTGGTGAAGATGTCGGCTAGTTGATCTTTAGTTCGGATGTACTCCACTAAAACATCCTTTTTCTCGACATGATCTCTGATGAAGTGATGCCTTATGTCGATGTGCTTGGTACGGGAGTGATGAATTGGGTTCTTTATGATGCACATTGCACTACTGTTATTACAATAGATTGGTAACCACCCAATTTCGACATCATAGTCAAGCAGTTGTTGCTTGATCCAAAGCACTTAAGCACAACAGCTTGCTGCAACAACATACTCAGCTTCAGTAGTAGACGTGGCAACTGAGTGTTGCTTTTTGCTAAACCAACTTACAAGCTTGTGACCTAGGAACTGACATGTTCCGCTTGTGCTCTTCCTGTCGATTTTGCATCCTCCAAAATCTGAGTTTGAATAGGCATTGAGAGTAAGCTCATCAGATTCTGGGTACCAAATATCTAGTGACTCTGTCCCTTTGAGGTATTTGAGTATTCTCTTGGCAGCCTCCATGTTCTCTGGATTGGCTTGAAACCTCGCACAGACTCCAACTGAGTAGGAAATATCTGGCCTACTGGCAGTTAAGTATAGGAGTGACCCAATAATGCCTCTGTATGCTGTTGGGGTGAATGCTTTGCCTTTTTCATCAAGATTGATTTGAGCACTTGGGCTCATCGGAATCGTCAAGGGCTTGGTCTTCACCGGGCAAAACTTGCTGATCAAGTCCTTGGTATACTTCTTTTGATTGATGAAGATTCCTCCTTCGGACTGAATAACTTGAAGGCCTAAGAAATAGGTCAGTTTGCCCATCATGCTCATCTGAAAGTTGCTTTGCATCAGTTTGGCAAACTTCTCACACATCTTCAAGTTTCTGCATCCGAATATAATGTCATCGATGTAGATCTGCACCAGAAGGATGTCTGGTCCATCCTTAATTCTGAACAGTGTTGTGTCGATTTTGCCCTTCTGGAAACCATTCTTAAGGAGAAATTGAGACAACGTCTCATACCAAGCTCTGGGTGTTTTCCCATCTTGCACGCTCTGTAGACACCTTCTTCCTTCTTGAAACTGACTTGTGGTAGGCCTTCCACAAGCTTGTGTTTTGCAAGATGTCTGATTGACTGGAAATTCAGATGGCTAAGTCTTTTATGCAATAGCCAGTTGACTCATTATTGGGATGAGCTTGTTGCGACAAAGCACGTGTTACGCTTTCCGCTCTCCCAATCTACATAGTAGAGACTTCCATTCTTGACACCTTTCAGCACAGTCTCCTTAGAGGCTTTGTCATTGATCCAACATTCTCCTTCGGCAAAAGTCACCTTGTTAGGATTTTTGTTTAGAGAAATCTTTCTTTACTTTTGATGTTTTAGTGGGTCAAAGAATGTAAGTCATCTTAGTCAGTTTTTCCAGTTTCTAGAGTTCTAAACTGTAATCCTTGTATAGGATCGATCGAGTTGTAATAGAACTTAGGCTAAAGACCGAGCAATGGAGAATGCTCGAGAACTGACAATCATCATGCCTAGCCTTAACCAAAAACTGATTTGGAGCACTCAGTTTTAGGTCTATCCATACCGACAAGGAGAAGTTAGTACAAGGGATTTCTCAAACTTACTAAGGAGAAGTCAGTTTAAAGGATTTCCATACTGGTCCAGAGAAATCAGTATGAGGGTGTTTCCCATACTGACTATGGACAGTAAGTATGAGGATTTACCATACAGACCGTGGGAAGTCAGTATGAGGGCAAAGCTATACTGACTCTAAAAAGTCAATATAAGAGACTCAATCAGACTCAAGAATTCATATATGCCTAAGTCAGTATGAGTTTATCCAAACTGGGTTCCTCGGGCTGCAAAGGAGTCTGACATATAGTTAGTGTATAGTACAGTGACAAGGGGCAGAGCAGAAAGGAGACTTAAGGCATGGGCTATGATTGGACAATATAATCCATGAGTCTAACGTTTGGATTTATGTGTCTAACGGATAGAAATTCAAATTGCCATAGGTTCTCCTCTATATAAAGACCTGCCCTCTCAACATTAAATGGTTACCTGAACAAAATTCAAAATCTACTAGTCTAAAGAGACAAAGGGCATTTTCAGGTCATCTCTCCCTGTAAAACTCTCTCTGAGTTTTTGTGTTCTTAACACGAGACTTGAGTCTCCGACTCAAGTTAACCACTGTGCTATCTTCTCCTAGCACGAGGCTGAAGCTCTATTTGGTGAATATATTTTTCTGAGATATATTCATAGCAGTCAGTTTCCTAGTCTGGGATTCTGATTCCCATGGGCGTATGCAAGCCACCTGAGTTCTGGGAAGAACCTTTAAACATCCAACCATTTGGGAAGAATTAGTAAACATCCAACCACCAGGAAGGAGGTTGCGGGGTGCGTCCCCACTTCAACCTGAAGACTGAGTCTACAAGGAGTTCCTAGGCAAGTACCACAACTGACTGGAGGACGGAGGTGCCATGGACTATGTATAGATCGTAAGGAGACTTGTATTTACTTAGTGAATTATCCAAACCTTGGGTCTGAAGAGTGGATGTAGGATATTGAAATATGAACCAGTATAAATCTCTATGTGCTGCTTTACTGCTTTCTTTTATACTTGCTCTGTTTTTGTGTTTCATAAACTGACTCTTAAAACCTTCAATACTTGTCCAAGTATTGAAGCATATACACTGTGAAACTGACTTAAGACAACAGAGACTTAAGCTTAAACTGTCCATACACAAAACTGACTATACTCTGTTTGAACAAACCAGTGCACGTGCTTATCTTTACGCGCTGCTTACACAAAACCTTTTGTTGCACTGTTTGCACTCTAATTTCAGGACGAACAAGTGGTATCACGCGCCAAGGTTCTTACAGACTACGGTTGTGTTGAGTCACTTAGGACCAGGTCTCTATTTTTCTGCACTTGGTTTCTGTTTTGTGTGTTTAAGCTTAGGTACGAAGAGATGACTCAGATTACAAAGCTTCCAAAGTACTCATTAGAAGATTTTGAGTTATGGAAGAAACGCTCGTTGATCATGCTGAAGAATTCTCATCCATAAATGGCAGAGGTTCTATCTACCGGACCAATAAAGATCACTAAGGTGAAGACTCAGCTCGGAGGAGCAGAAGGTCAGGAGATAGTGGAGAAGCCTTATGCAGAGTGGACAAACGACGATAGAGTTTGTTTTCAGCTAGATGTAGTGGCCATGGAGCTCATCTTACAATCTTCACCAGTGCCACTGGTTCTTGAAGCCTTAGAGCACAACAACGCCAAAAAGATGTGGGAATTTCTTAGCTCACTTAGTCAAGTAACAACTTAGATGAAGCAAAATAAGCTTTAAAACTATGTGGATAAATATGAATCTTTTTGAATGCTTCCTGGTGAAAATGTCAAATAAATGGAAGCAAGATTCAATGCTATTATCCGCGAGCTGAAAAACTTGGGGAGAACATATGAATGCAAAAATTCTCTCTAAGATGCCCAAGGAAGACTGGTTCGTCAAAGCCACCAGCTTGAAGGAGAAGGACCTCTCCAAGATGATGACCAAGGATGTGTTCGCTCAGCTTCAAGCCCATGAATGGGATATTCAAATGGCGAACAGAACGAAGCAGTGCAAAGTGTCAGCACACATCCAGAAGGAGATGTTGCCTTTTTCACAAAAAGGGAGTTCAAGAGAAGGCCTCAAAAACCTTACCAAGCTGACAGATCTTCCGGACAAACGTCTACATCAAAATCAGCACCAACACCTTCCTACCACAAAAAGGAGGAAGAGAGCTCAGTTGAAGAGCTTGAAGAGCAAATGAGAAAGCTGACTAGACTTCTTGAGATAGCTAAATCCAAGAAGGAAAGTTCACAGTCAAGTGAACTGAAGTTCAGTGACAGACCTCCCAGAGGTTGCTTTGAATGCAACTCTCCACATCACCTCAAGTACGAGTGCCCATTAGTTTCCAAGGAGGAAAGAGAGGGCTTGAAGAGGGTGTTCGAAAAGAAAGCCTCCAGAGCAGTTTTTAAGGCTATGCTTACAAGTTCTGAGGTGCCAGACATCTCAGACAATGACGATGGCTACTACACATCAGACGATGAAGTAGTAGAAGAAGCCTTTCTGGTGCTGATGGCAAATCTTGGAGAAGAGGAAGACACTGAAACAATGTCTAATACTCTTGTACACATTTCTAACTCAGTTTCTATTCCTATAGCGTGCATAGAACATAACTCTGAATCCTATTGCTCAGATTTAGAAGATGTTACTCTTGAAACTTTGAACAGGATATTTGCTAAGTTTTATGAGTTAAAAAATGTCTTTGCATGTGAAAACGTTTCACTGAAACTGAAAGTTTCAAAACTGACTGAAAAGATCCAATTATCAAAGTCAGTAAGTGAAGACTTAGCTAAACTTAGAGAATAGCATTTTACATTACTTGAATCATTTAAATTTATTTCTGAAGAATGCACATCTCATAAACTGAAAATTGCTAATGATCAAAAACTTATCTGTTCACTCTACTCTAGTACTAGAAAAGTTTCGGAAGCTCTAAGTTTAAATAGACATTCCTCTGATAGGTCAGGATTAGGCTTTACAGAGAATAACTTGAGCAATCAGACTTCTACTTCCGAAACTGGGAATGTCTCGAATCATCACCTTAGGAAGAATTCCAGTTTAGAAGTCAAGCTGTTAGGTAAGAGAGTAGTCAGTATGGACAAGAACTCCATCGAGGCTAATCAGGAAAGAAGGGGTCAGTCAGTTTCAAAACTGACTTCAACACCCAAGCTTAGAAAAGATTTGACTTTTAAGTCAAACAAACCTAAGATGAAGCCCATCATACCTAGGAAGTGGGGTAAGCAAAATGCTCATAACTTTAGACAACCCACTTCAACAGCTAAAACTGAACTCTACAGGAAGTCGGTTTCATTTCCGGACTCTAGAAATCCAAGGTTCCCAACTCATAAATTGTATGAGAAGAGAACTTATCTGTATAGAAAGAACATCTATATGAGGTCTCAGTCCAACCTACACTCTAACTTCAGGACTAGAAAGACATACTCCGGACCAAGTTTTCGAGAACCCAACCGAAACCCAGTTTCAAGGAAGTCAATTCCTAGGTACTCAGTTTTTTAAAGAAATTTAGTTTCAAGTCAGGTTTCATATACTCACATTTTCTCACCAAACATGCATAGAAACTGCTTGAATCATTTAAAAAGGAAGAGAAAGGTAGAGGACTTTGCAACACCTAGGTATAAGGTGAAGCAAGTATGGATTCCTAAAGAATGGATCCATTACACTAACCTTGCAGGACCCACAGAAACACGAGTACCTTTTGTCTAACCTGATATCTCATGCAGGTACAAAGTCACCAAGGTCAATCTAAAAAGAAGAAAAGAGCATGGATCTTGGACAGTGGATGTTTAGCTCACATGACCAGTGACAATAATCTTCTCTCAAAATTGAGAATGACAAGAGGACCACTTGTCAGTTTTGGAGATGATTAAAAAAGGCAGAGTAATCGGCAAAGGATGTTTAAAGAGCATTGGAATTATCATCGATGATGTATCCTTGGTCACCAACCTCAACTACAATCTGCTGAGTGTGAGTCAGCTTATTCAGTCTGGATATGAGGCGACTTTAGCCGAATGAGAATGCTGGATCAATGACAAAGACTACAAAGAGACTATGCTGAAAGGTGTAAAGAAAGGAAGTCTCTACTATGTGAATTGGGAGAGTGGAAAGCGTGACACGTGCCTTGTCGCAACAAGCTCATCCCAAGAAGGAGTCAACTGGCTATGGCATAAGAGCTTAGCCACCTGAATTTCTAGTCAATCAGACATCTTGCTAAACACAAACTTGTGGAAGTCCTTCCACAAGTCAGTTTCAAGAAAGAAGAAGGTGTCTGCAGAGCATGCAGGATGGGAAAAGAAAACCAAAGCGTCATTCAAGAATCAAACCATCACAGCAAGCACAAATAGGATCCTTGAACTTCTTCATATGGATCTATTTGAACTAGTGAAGCCGCCTACCATTGGAGGAAAAAGATTCACTCTGGTTGTAGTTGATGACTACTCCAGATATACTTGGGTAAGGCTGCTGACAAGCAAGGACGAAGTGAAAATTTAACTTCAAGAGCTCATCCTTCAAGTGCAAAATAGAAAAGGGGTCACTGTCAAAAGAATCAAATCTAACAACGAAACTGAGTTTTGCAATGGTCCTCTAATGGATTTCTGTGCAGATGCTGGAATTGCTCATGAGAAGTCAGCTCCAAGGACGCCTCAGCAAAATGGCCTTGCTGAACGAAGAAACAGGACGCTAAAGGAGGCAGTTAGGACAATGTTTGCTGAAGCTAACTTGAAAGAAGGTTACTGGGGAGAAGCCTTGATGACGGCGTGCTATACTTAGAACAGAAGCGCCGCCAACAGTCATCATCATAAAACCCCATACGAGGTCTTCATTGACCGTAAGCCTTTTATAGCTCATCTTCGTGCTTTTGGTTCACCATGTTGCATCCATAACAATGGAAAGTAGAGAATGAATACTTTCAGTCCCAAGGCTGATGAAGGAGTGTTCCTTACATATGGACATCCTTCATATAAGGGATACAGAGTACTCAACAAGACAACCAGACTTGTGGAAGTAACATGCTCTGTTGTTTTTTATAAGTCTATTTTAGTGCGCAGAACCTTGAAAGAACTGGAACTTGGTGATCCTGTTGTCAACAATGGTAGTGAGAAACTGTGTACTAATAAAGAAGATCAAAGTCAAGTTTCTCAAACCAAATATGTAGATGATCACACAAGTGCTCCAGATGATGAGGCCATTCCGACAATCAACCTTGCAAAAGCTTTTGGCTCATTGACGATGCTCCCAAGCATCAATCAAGGGGAACTTCAGGAGATCAAAACAGAGCTCAGTTTGATGGTCCAACTGGAATAGAGTCACCAACTCAAACTGACCTTACTGAAGATGGAAATGCTCACTCTGAAGTTGCCCAACCTTGTATGACTCAAGAAAATCAAGGAATCCAGGATATGGGAGTCATCACTAGAGAAGGAAACTCTAGTCAAACTGACTTATTTTGAGTCCCAGTATCGAGAGCAGACAGTAGTAAGTATCCTGAAGATTTCGCTCAAACCATTGAAGTTACCCAGCTCCAAAAGTCGAAATTGTTAATAAACCATCCTGAGGAAGTTGTGCTTGACAGTGTTGCAAATTCAGTTCGCACGAGATAATGAAGTGCGTTACTGACTTGTTTCATATCTCAGGAGTCAAAGCCGACAAAAATTGGAGATGCTCTGAAGTCAACTGGCTGGATCAATTCAATGCAAGAAGAGCTTGCTGAATTCAAGAGAAATGAGGTCTGGAACTTAGTACACCGACCTACTCATCAGTCAATTATCGACACAAAATGGGTCTTCAAGAATAAGAGAGACAAAACTGGGAACACTGCAAGAAATAAAACAAGACTGATAGCAAAAAGATATGCTCAATCTGAAGGAATTGATTTCGACGAAACTTTTGCTCCAGTGGCCAGACTTGAAACAATCTGCTTATTCCTTGCTTATGCAACACACAACAACTTCACAGTTTTCCAGATGGGTGTGAAGAGTGCATTTCTAAATGGGGAGCTGAAAGAGGAAGTCTATGTGGAACAACCCCCTGGCTTTGAAGAAGGAAACCAAGTTTACAAACTGAGGAAGACTCTTGATAGGTTGAAGCAAGCATCCAGAGCTTGGTATGAGACATTGTCTCAGTTTCTCCTCAAGAATGGTTTCTGAAAATGCAAGATCGACCCAACACTGTTCGGAATCAAGGATGGGGTAGACATCCTTCTAATACAGATATATGTCGATGACATCATATTCGGATGCAGAAACTTGGACATGTGCAAAAAGTTTGCCTAACTGAAGCAAAACAACTTCCAGATGAGCATGATGGGCAAACTGACCTACTTCTTGCAGGGTTTTCCCGTGAACCGAATCACCAAAACCAAACTGAACCGGATCGATTTATGGATATTGTGCATAATTAAATACAAGATGAACCCTAGCATGCTCCTATGAATTTAATTACCAGAATTGTGGATTGAGGAATTACCGTTATTCCGTCGAGTCTGAACCAATCTTTTGCATTTGAATTTCCAACTTGAATTCAACCACGCAATCTGATTTTAACTGCGGAAACAGAAATTAGAACTCTAATTTCTTAAATAAAATCAAAAAACAAAGAGGGAAGGAAGAAATCTGTTGTTCTCCAGATTAGATCTTCAGATCTATATCCCGGTGCTGTTCAGATCTACTACTGGTGAGAATTCCGTAGATCTGTGGTTTGAGCAGGACCAGAATCGAAATTCTCCTCCCTCTGATACAGGATTGGCGCCCCTCTCTCTCTCTCTCCTAGGTTTAGTGTGTTTCAACTGTGTTGTTACTTATGAGAGAGAGCTGTCTATTTATAGACCTAGGGTTGTAAACCCTAATGGGCTCCTGGGCTCAATTCAACATATTTATTTGGGCCAGACCTGGGATCTAATGCAAATAATAAAGTGGGCCTATAAATTAATTAATTCCAATGTCCACAACCCAGGACACAATTAATTAATTAATTAATATTAATTCTTTTTCACCACAGAATTAATACTGACCTACCCCTTTATTACCACGTTATGAGAACGGGCTGCATTAATTGAGAATCCTCATATTTAAGGTTACGGGACATCCATTAATTAATTGGAACCTCTGACAAGCTCTAACTACAATTAATTAATATCTTATTATTCCTGAGTAGTACCACTCAATCCTTATCACTCATGCCTGAACTTAATCAGCCTGTAGGACTTTGGCACGATGAATGTCATTGAGCTCCTCAGGGAATGTCCCCATCCTATTACTCGGATATGGTTACCTAAACCCAGTCTCAGGCGGTACTACACGAATTGCTGTTACCCAAGATGCGGATATACAAGCACGTTACTTAGGCTCTCCACCATGGCAAGTCGAAGCAACAATCAACCCGTGCAAACCCCTGAACCTTCGTTAGGGTTTGGACTCAATCAATATAACGAGATCTTGTATTCATTGATGTCAGACAGACAAATATATCTCACTGCGGTCCATCAATATGCCACCTCTGCGTACCAGCATGTCAAGTAACCAAGACAGACTACTTATTCCGACAATGACGTAGCCATCCGGACAGACGTATCCTCATACGTTGTCTCGGCTGTGATCAGGTTTATATCTCACTAGATCAAGTGATCATACTGTCTTCTGCGATCTACAACACGCCGTATGATCATCCTTATCGGTGAGACAAGAGGATACCATTGTTCATACATGTAAGATTGTTAACATATAGGAGAAATAAACTGTTGTATACTCATTATAATAAATGCTTTCAGTATACAAAACCCATCAATCTCCCACTTATACGCAAAGCATAACTAAGCTATTACAGAGTATACAGTCAGTCTATCTAGTCTGCTGTCTCTTTAACCACTGTCAGTGGTCGGCATCCACCTCAGACCCAGCTCTCGAATATGTCTTTCGTAAACTTTTTGCGGCAAGCTCTTTGTAAATGGATCAGCAAGATTGTCAGCATTGTCAATCTTCTTAATTTGCACATCACCCCTCGATACAATTTCTCGTACGATATGGTACTTTCTCTCTATGTGTTTGCTTGCCCTGTGAGACCGCGGTTCCTTTGAGTTTGCCACTGCACCAGAGTTATCACAATAAATTGTGATGCTCCTTGGCAAGCTCGGGATCACACCCAACTCTAAAAGGTAGTTCCTGAGCCATACCCCCTCTTTCGAGGCGTCGGAGGCGGCGACATATTCCGCCTCCATGGTGGTGTCAGCAATGCATTTCTGCTTTGAGCTCCTCCAAGATACAGCTCCACCTCCCAGGGTAAACACATATCCTGAGGTCGATTTCTTCTCATCCTGGTCCCCTTGGAAATCCGAGTCTGTATAACCCACAGGGCACAAATCCTCACTTTGATAAACTAGGCAGTAATTCCTAGTTCTCTTCAAATACTTGAGGATGTGCTTTACAGCAGTCCAGTGCGCCTGCCCAGGGTTAGATTGATATCTTGCTACCATGCCAACGACATAACAGATATCTGGCCTGGTACACAGCATCGCATACATGAGGCTACCCACAGCCGAAACATATGGTACAAGACTCATCTCATCTTTCTCCCGCTGTGTCTGAGGACACTGCCCACTAGAAAGATGAACGCCATGTCTGAAAGGAAGCAAGCCTTTCTTGGCGAGTTGCATGCTGAATTGGGCTATCACAGTATCCACATAGGATGCCTGGGATAAGCTCAACATTCTTCTTTTACGATCTCGTAAGACCTTAATCCCAAGAACGTAGCCAGCTTCTCCCAGATCCTTCATTTGGAACTGTTCGGATAACCAAGCCTTGATTTCCGACATCACTCCCTCGTTGTTTCCAAATAGGAGTATGTCATCAACGTATAGTGCAAGGAAGACCATGCTCCCACTGACACAAAGTCGGTAAACACAACTTTCATTTTCCAACTGTGCAAATCCATAGGATTTAATCACATCGTTGAAACGTAAGTTCCATGACCTTGAAGCTTGCTTAAGTCCATACAAGGACTTCCTAAGCTTCCAGACAAGATGTTCTTCGCCCTTGCTTATGTAACCCTCGGGTTGCTGCATATAGATGTCCCTACCTTCTTCAAGGTAACCGTTTAGAAAAGAGGTTTTGACATCCATCTGCCAGATCTCAAGGTCCATATGCACAGCTATGGCAAGGAGTATCCGGATGGATTTGAGCATGGCTACGGGTGGAAAGGTTTCGTCATAGTCAATGCCCTCTTTCTGACTATAACCCTTTGCCACCAGCCTGACTTTAACAGCCGTGATCTTTCCATACACCCCTTTCTTTCTCTTGTATACCCATTTGCACCCTATGGCCCTAAAGCCATCCGACAAATCAGTTTTCTGGTATACATCCATAGCAGTTATGGATTCAATTTCAGAATCCATGGCGACACGCCATTTGGCAACATCCTTATCCTGCACTGCCTCTTCGTAAGTCAGTGGGTCAGAGTCCTCATGTCCGTCTTCCAGGCTCAAGTTCGAAGACTCACCCACGAACATGTACCTTTTCGGCTGGAAAATAACTCTCCCACTACGACGAGGCATCGGTGTCGTGTCAGTAGTAGGTGCAGTAACATGTGGTCCTGCACCTTGCACTGAAGAACGTGTCTGTGGTGCTGTGCCTCTCACAGGTGCACCCACATCTACAGGTTCCCCTTCCCTTGGAATTGCATTCTCGTTCTCAATTTCTTGAAGAACGATATCACTCCTTGACTTGTGATTACTCACATACTCGTCATCCAAGAATCTAGCGTTGGTGCTAACAACGATTCTTTGACTCTCAGGACAGTAAAAGTAACCACCTTTCGTTTGCCTGGGATACCCTATGAACAACATTACTTTTGACCTGCTTTCTAATTTATCAGGTTCCTTCGATAGTACGTGTGCCTGACAACCCCATACTCTAAACTTGCACAAACTAGGTTTGCGACCAAGGAAGAGCTTAGAAGGCGTATTAGGAACTGATTTAGAAGGCACCCATTGAGCGCGTAAGCTTCTGTCTCCAATGCGTAGCCCCAAAACGAAATTGGTAAGTTTGCATAACTCATCATTGATCTTACCATCTCTAGAAGAGTCATATTTCTTCTTTCAACTATACCCTTTTTGCTGGGGGGGGTACCCGGTGCAGTCCACTGGTATGTAATCCCGTTTTCTGACAAATACTGCAGGAACTCGTTACCGAGGTATTCGCCACCTCGGTCAGATCGCAGTGACTTGATAGTTTTCCCGACCTTCTTTTCTACTTCAAACTTGAACTCTTTGAATTTCTCAAAGCATTCAGACTTGTAGCGAAGCAGGTAAACGTGTCCGTACCTTGAGTAATCATCAATGAAAGTGACGAAGTACTCGTACCCTCCATGAGCCTGCGTGGACATCGACCCACATAAGTCAGAATGGATCAATTCCAACACTTTATCTGCTCGAGAATGACTAGCCTTGAAAGGCCTAGTTGACATCTTGCCCTCGATGCAGGATTCGCAGACTTGATAAGGTATAACCCGGACTAAGTCCAATGTACCGTCATCTGCAAGTCTCTGAATCCGCTTCAAGCTGATGTGACCCAGTCTAAGTGCCAGAGATATGTGAGATCCTCATCAGAAGAAGTAAGTTTTCTCTTTCTAGGATTATCAATTACGGATGAATTACATGCAATATAAAGGACATGTTTTGATCGAAGTAACATAGAGATTGTAAATCAACATCCCATAACGGATAACATTGTTACGACCAATGATAAAATCATAAATAACAAATATCCATAAAAGTTGATAAAATTTGTCCTGCCGATAAACCACGGCCCACAAATAAACGCTCAAATGTACTTAATTCATCAAAACATAAAGAAAAGAAAACTCCATGAAGTTCCGTCATAGAACGTTGCCTTCATCCAGTTTGGTATCTTCTTGCCTTATTCACCAACCTTGTCGGCACGATCCCCTGCAAAGTACAACAACATGATCAACAAGTCTGTGCTTACAGCTCTAGAAGAGCGACAACGGACTCTAATCATGCTTACAGTTATACATGCAAATGGCATACCTTGTCTAGCTTTGTTGGCTTGACAATCTTTCCTCCAATGTCCTTTCTTACCACACCTGAAGCACCTGTCCCTTTCAGTCGCCACCTTAGGCTTTTTCCCAGCCCCACCATCCTTCACAGGTGTCTTCTTGGCCCATTTCTTAATCCCTTTCTTCAGCTTCATACTTTTCGGTACAGCAGAGAGATTACCTGAAGTAGACAAGGCAACCTTCTGAGGGTTCATGACTGATTCCGCTGCCATCAAGCCATTGAGCAACTCGTTAAGAGTATACTCTTTCTTGTTCATGACAACATTCAGCCTAAAACTCTCAAAGGACTTGGGTAGAGAGTTCAGTATGATATCGACCTTAGCCTCAGCGTCGATACCTCCACCATGCACAGTTAGTTCATGCATGAGGTGAGTCATGGTAACTACGTGCTCTCTCACTGAGGTTCCATCAGTCATTTTCTTACTAACGATTTCTCTCATGAGATTGAACCTGACGGCTCTTTCAGTTTCCCCATAGGTTGCCTCCAGACTCGTCATGATGTCATAGGCATCCCTATGGTGCTGATGTTGCTGATGTAAGACTTTCGACATAGTGGTCATCATGTAGCACTTGACTACATTGTTCGATTTCTCCCACTTGTTAAAAATGTCTATATCCATTTGACTGGATTCAGCAGTTGGCACTTCGGGACGAAGTACTTGCAGAACGAACATATGTTCTTCTGCAATCAGGAGGTACTCGAGATTGCGCTTCCATTCCAGGAAGTTCGGACCAATTAGAGTGTTTTGTGCGAGAATATTGATGACATTAGACATAGACATATATGAAACAATAAAGAATCTTAAATAAGAACATACATGTAGAACTTCAAAAACAAATCTATTGAAAACCTTTTAATAAATCAAATACAAATGTTTTCCACTAATTGCCCAAGAGTTCCCACCGCAAGCTACACTCGTAGACGTTTATAATGTCACCGTCAACCAGAACTGCGGGTTTTTAGCCCCAATCCATTTAATTTCACTACCATGTCAGGAAGCTTTTGACACTAGAAATTAATAATTACTGAAAACCTTAGACCAAGCCATCTCTCAAGAACAGGGATGCAATTCTTGCATTATATTCTAAGATGTTTCTAAGCCATTAACCACAAATTTAACTCCTGCCAAAAGAGACAGTTTAGCATGGCACGTAACCATACCGCACAGCCCTTAAAGCTTTTGTTATCTATAATTTAAATCAATCCTAGAATACTTGTGAAAGAGATCTACGCAAGCTACACTCGTAGACGTTTACGCAAAGCCCTCCCACTATTCACATGATTTAAATTGTTTGTCTATAAATCCCAACAACCGTACCCATGCACCTCTAGGAACTAGCAAGCTACACTCGTAGACGTTTACTAGAACGAGAGATACACTTACAATCTAGGACCGCTTTGTGGAGGTTTATTGATTTTAATAAAAAAATCTGCTTAGTATTTTTCTTTTAAAAGGTTTCTTATATGCGCACACATAATTTCTTTGTTATTATATTTTCCAAATTTTTTCATGTAATTAAACAAGCCCAAAAATTCCCAAAATATAATCCAACAAAAGAAATTAATCACATAAGCATGCTTGAAAGCTGTAAATAATAAAAGCGATAAATCATGTTTTTCCTATTATCTACACATGCTTAATTGCGTACATAATAAATCACATATCATACGAGGATAATTAAGGCAAACAAAAATTCTTCGTGGCCCCACAAAAATAGAAAAATAAATTCTATCTATTACAATTTGAAATTTGAATCTATTTGGAAAGACACAAATCTTCTCAAATCTTCCAGGGCCTCCAAATCTTGATTCACCAAATCTTTTGGGATTTAGGCCTTTGTGATCTGATGATTTGCCCTAACCCTAATGCAAACCCTAGGGTTTACACAGGATTGCACAAACCACCAAAACCAGAAGCCACCGCGACGGGACAACATTAACCGACGATGACCACCGCCGCCCTGCGCCGCCGCGCGCAGCCCTGGTCCCTCGCGCGCGCGCAGGCCGCGCGCCGCGCGCGCGTTTCACGCCCCTGCCGTGCGTCTGCCGTACCGCCGTTGTCGCCTGTCGTGGTCCTCTGCCGGCCCTGCATCGGCTCCGTCTTTATTCTTCGTCCTCGACCCGTATCTCCCTAGGATATACCCTAAATTACTATGTTGCTTAGCCTTTTTGTCTCAGCAATTATACTAATTTATGTGCTCATTGTGTTGTTGTTTTGGAGATGACCTCCACTTACATTTCTCATAACTGGGCATGTCTTCATTTATTCTATTGATAACTGACAAACCTACAGTCATTTTTCTTTTGATTGGGATGAACGGTTGACTTTCTTACAACTGATTGCTTGACCAACTAAGGGCAAGTTATAACTTGTTGACCAATTATAAGAATTGTCTTGCAACGAAATCTTGTTGTCCTGGATGATTGACAACATGTTTTTACACATGTAATATTTTCATTCCTTTGTCCTTATCATCCTTATTTTTAAAGCATCACTTAGTTTTGTTATTCAAGTTTGTTGATGAATCAAATCCTAACCTACCTATATCAGAGTATTTTTTAAGTTGATTATTTGGTCAAAATTTCTTAAGCTCTTATTTTGAGAAGAAAGGATTTTTTCTTGCTGAAGAATTTTGTCTTTCAAGGCTTTCAACTCAACTGATAAATCTGGAAAGTTAGAAAGTAAGTCCGAGTGTTCATCTTTGACTTTTTCAAATACTTTGTTAAAAGGTTGAGTTTGTAACAACTCTTCATTTAGCTTCCTAACATGGTCTTTTTTACTTAATATTTCCAAGACAACTGAGGTTAATGTGCAAATATATGCAAATCTTTGGAAAGAGTTTCATGAGACAAATCCTTAGAGTCGGAGTAACACGACTTTTAGTCATATGTTTCATGCTCTTCTATATGCACAGCTAAGGAAAGAAATAATTACCTTATCTCATTTGAGGCAAATACAAGCTGTTATTCTTCTATTTTCTTAGGTACTATGTAAGCAACAAAGGCTATTAGTGTTGTCATCAGATGAGTCTGATGCCAAGTTGTTATCGTCATATGTTATGTCAGTTTAGGAAATCAACACCTCAACGTATGCTCTGGACACTCTCTTATGAAAGCTCATTTTCAATCTCCCATCAACTCATATTTTTAGACATTTGAACTTGAGGTGATTTGGTGAGTAGCATTCATCGTAAGAGCATTGTTGTCTGCTGGTGGACTGAGATTCCTCATCTATCTTCTTTTCTTCGGAATATACTGGCACACAACATATCCAGGTTGCTAATGGTAAAAATATTCCCATTATAACTATTGGTGATATTACTGGCCCACAAGTTTAATCTTTAGCTTATATTGTTGTTAATAATAAGGTTGAACTCCAGCATAAAATATTGGGCCATCCAAATGATGTGATTTTATCTCATTCAATAAAACAAGGTTTTCTAGGCTCTCAAAATAATTTTTTGAATTGTGATTTATCTCATGGTTGTTGTACTTGCAAACTAGGGAAGAGTAAGATTTTACCCTTTCCTATTCATGGAAGTCGTGTTGATAATTCTGATGTTTGGGGTATTATACCAGCCATTTCACATGCACAATATAAACACTTAGTGGCATTCATAGATGACTACAATCGCTTTACATGAATATATTTCTTGCATACGAAATCGGAGGTGTTCAATGCTTTCCAAACCTATCTTGCTTATCAACAAACACAATTCTCCATTTGCATTAAGGTCCTACGCTCCGATAATATTGGTGAATATACATTACATGGATCTCACAAATTTTTACAGCATAAATGTATTATATCTCATCATTCGTGTTCTTATACCCCCACAACACAATGGGGTAGCTGAACGGAAAAATCGTCACTTGTTGGTTAGAACATTGTTGTTGGAGTCTTCAATTCAGGCTAAATCTTGAGTAGAAGCTTTGTCCAATGCAGTCTATTTGATCAATAGATCGTCATCTCAACAATTGGATTTTGAGTCACCTTTTTCATCGTATGTTTGGATTGCATCCTTATTATTCAAAGTTGCACACTTTTGTTTTCATTTGTTATTTTCATTTGCCTTCTCATAAGCGTCACAAACTTGCTGCTCAGTTTGTTAAGTGTGCTTTTACGGGATATAACACTGCTCAGAAAGGATTTTATGGATTTCTCGCAATGTCATCTTCTATGAATATGAGTTTATTTTCAGCAGCACATCTCTCCTTCCAGCAGGGTTGTACTTCCTAGTTTTGATGATACCCACCAAATTCAAGGTGTGTTCAATAGCCAATGATTGAGCGCTTTATGCCTGATATTATTTATCATCAAAGGCATTCTGCACCACAAGCTCAAGATTCTGATCTATTAGCAGCTCCTCCTTGAAGATCTTCTTGCATACGCCGACCTCCTGAACGGTATAGTTTTTCTATAGTTCTAATTGATACTAGTGTTCCCACTTCTTACACTCGGACCAAAGCACAAACATGTTGGATAAAAGATATGGACGAGGAACTTTACATTATTCAAGAGAGCCATACTTGGAATATTGTCACTTGCCCTATTGTGTTAAACCTATCGATTGTAAGTGGGTTTACTCAATTAGACTACGATTTGATAGGACACTTGATAGACATAAAGCACGATTGGAGACTCTGGGAAATAGACAGGAGTATGTGGTTGATTATGAAGAAGCATTTGCTTCGGTGGCCAAGATGACGATTGTGAGACTTTTATTTGCGATTGTTGCTTCTCAGGGTTGGTATAAATCATTTCCACATGGCAATCTTAAAGAAGATATTTACATGATTCCAATACCAAGATTGTTTTGTACACCATGTTCTGATGTTTGCAAGCTTAACCAATCACTCTATGGATTAAAAAAAAAGCCCCTCCTGCTTGATTTGATAAGTTTCGATCTACTTAGCTTCTCCTTTATTCAGAGTAAACATGGTTCATCTTTGTTTCTTTGAAATACTGGTAAGGGAATTGTCATGCTCTTGGTGTATGTTGATGATATTGTCATTACTAGGATGAACACTCAATTGATTTCCCAACTTAAAGACCAACTTCTGTGTGTTTTTCATATGAAAGATTTGGGTTCGTTACAATATTTTTTAGGTCTTGAAGTGAAATTTACCTCAGCTGGAATATATTTACACCAACACAAATACATTCAAGTGGGCAGGTCTTCAACAATTTTTCTTTGTTGACAGACCACTCGAAGTTAATACCAAATATCGACATGATGATGGTGATTTCTAACAGATCTTTCTCTATATTGTCAACTTGTTGGGCGTGAATTGTTTGACTATTACTCGACCGAAAATTTCTTTTTTTGTTCAACAAGTTAGTTTATTCAAGTGTCAACTACTCTTCACTTAGCTATAGTTCGTCAGATTATTCGCTATCTACGAGGCTCTTCTGTTGGTGGACTTTTATTTCCAGTCAATTATGTTATTATCTTAACAACATACACTTATGATGATTGGGCTGGGTTTTTCTGATACGCAACATTCCGTTACTATTTGGTTTATATTTTTTGGTAACTCTCTTTTCCTGAAAAAGCAAGAAACAAGATCATGTGTCTAAGTTATCTACTGAGTCGGGATATCAAGCTATGTCCTCTGCATGCTCTGAAATTATTTTGCTCGTGGATTACTGGGTGAGGTTGAATTTCCTCAAACTAAGCCTACTCTACTTCGTGCTGATAATACTAGAGTTATTGAAATAACTGCTAATCTGGTATTCTATTAATGCACTAAGCATATTGAAGCGGATTGTCATTCAATACGTGAATCATATAATGAATCCATTATCTCTCTTTCACATATTTCTACTTCTCTCCAAACTGCAGTTGTGTTTACAAAGTCTCTTTCTACAAATTGACATAATTTCGTAATTGGCAAATTAATGATTTTAAGCCATCTAGCTTCAATTTGAGGGGGATGATAACAATGCAGCAATTATGGAGTGTATTAGGGTTGATATAGTGGATTAAAGAATTGACAGTGTGGATCAAAGAAGAGTCAATTATGGGTGAGTTATTAATTGTAAATATTCTTAATTAATTGTAAGTATTGCTTATTAGACAACTTACCTAAAATAGATTGTGCACAAATTACTTAATAATGGAAAGTTTACTATGAGTGAGAGGTGTTCAATCAAAACTTGTTACAGTAGATGTGTAAGAAAAAGAGGATCTGGTCTAAGGTGATTCAGAAGTCAGTTTGTAAGTCCAACGACTCTGATACCACTTGTTAGGTCTCAGATCTAATATAGCATTAACTGTGTGTCAGGAGACGTGAATATTTGCAAATTTGTGAATCCATAAATCAATTACAGTTATAATAAAAACTAAGTTTGTAATCGAGTAGGTTAAAAGATTCAGTTTACAGTTATACACCAACAACTAAGGTCAGTTGTTAGGTTTTAAGATTGAGTGTGTGAGAGCTGAAAGTAATGACTGAAAATAAAAAGACATAAGTAGGGAGACAGACGTGTATATTGGTTCAGATGTCAACTAATCCTACGTCCACTCTTCGTTCAAAAGAACAGAACTCACTAGCTCCTGGTAATTGAATACATGTTGTAAATGTCACTCTTTCTTCAACTGGAAGCTTTTCTCCTACTTTCGATTGAAGAGTTCCTTCAACTCCAAGCTTTACCACAAGAATCCACTTGTTGGGCTCTTTGTTGACTACTAGGTTGTGGTTTTGAGTTCTCCACAAGAACATAGAATGAGTTGAATGATTTTTTCTCAAGCAAGCTAGAAAGTTCATGTATTCAATTAATTGAACTCTGGTGATCTCAAACTTAGACAAACTTAAAGGTCTAGTGTTCTGAAAACACCGTAGTTGCATATAGCTTTTTGGAGAACATAATTCTTTATTCAAGTGTTTTTATCGTTTTTTCAGTATTCTCCTTCTCTCTCTGGAAGGAGGTATTAATATTCTTTTTTTAAATATAGCCGTTTTTTAAGATGTTACAACCTTCCGTGATCCTACAGGTAGTTGTTTGTACTTGATGTAACTTTTTTGCAGATTCTCGCTTTTGTTTGTAAGACAGTCCTTTTATCCAACGGACATTCCACCGGGTTGTCAGCTTTCCTGACATAGGGTCAAGTCCTAGGTGGAATTTTCTGATTGAATTCGGAATTGTTAAGATAACTCTAATTTGGTCTCAGTTGTCTTTCACACAATTGTGATGTTCTTCTCTTTTCAATTGCTTTAACAACAATGGTTTGCTGACCATTTTAGGTGTCGATTGCAAAGTCAAGAAATCTTGTGTCTCAACTGTCAGTTCCTCTTGAACTTTCAGTTGGTGAGTTTGTTATCTGCTTGATAACTCTTCTCTTTGACTTGAGGCCTCTAGGTGGCAATTTTCTAAGTCTCTAACCTTAAGCTATTATAACTCTAACATAATACGAGCTAACTAGGATCAACTCTATATAACTTTAGCTGGTTGTCAATTTTTGATACCTCATCAAAATTAAATAATACTTATCATAAATTATTCGATCCTACTATATACATGTTACCTGCATCCTGCATGGAATGAAGTGATGTACTGTTAAAATAATTAAGACATGAAATATCTCGTCACTTCTACAAGATTCTCGGATAAATTAAAGATTATGAGATCAAATCTTCCTTCTCCACCTTCTATTCAAAGCAAGATGCGAAGTAAAAATATTATTATTAGAATAATGAAAGGTTTATAAGAAGAAATTGAAAAAAAAATGGAAAAAAAAAAAAGGAGCTGGAAGATCACGTGAATAAAGAAAGAGATCTCCTGATCAAGAAGCCAGTTATGAAGAGAAGGTCTTGGGTTAGGCAGGCCTAAACGATTTAGGCGGGTTTTATCCATTAACCCAAGATTTAGGCGGGTTTTATCCATTAACCCAAGCCCAAACCCATATAATATACCCTATTTGGGATGGGTGAACCCATTTGGGTAGGATAAAACCCGCCTAAACCGTTTAGGCCTGCCTAACGCAAGTTTTTGCCAGTTATGAAATATGTTAATGAACCCTATAATCTGTATACTATGTTCCAAGAAACCCCATCATGTGCAGCCTTCCCATTATTAAACTATTAACTATAGCATTTCTTTTATATATGGCAATCAAGTTTTACATATACATTTCAAAGAGTGAAGAGGAATGAATATATCAAGGTTTATTGTCATAAAATAATTATTAAAATACATGTGTGTATGTAAATTTATAAATTTGCTGATCGACACTATTTTAAACTTAGGGGTATCAATTATGTCAACGTATAAAATTTTGAGTCAATCTTATTGAGTTTTAGATTATTTGGTAGGGTCAATTTTGGTAGTTGAAAATTCACCCTAAATCCCGGCTCTTCAATTTTTGTAGGAAAAGTCTCAGTTAGGCACGCCTAAACGCTTTAAGCAGGTTTTAGTCATTAACCCAATCCAAACTTATTTAGTATACCCTAATTAGGGATTAATAATTTAATCCCAATATTTAGGGTCAATTTTTTATGAGGGTCAGTATAATTATAATTTAATATTCTTAAATAAAAAATATATTTAAAATTGCAAGAAATTTATATAAAGATATGAACTCATTAATCATCATTTTAAACTCAAATTCAATGGTAAAAAAGTTTTAAGAGTAAAACTAAATTAGTTTTATATTAGTATTATTTATTTATTTAAAGAAAAAACTATTACTATTATTGTAAAAATATATTTTATTATTAAATTATCTAAAAATAATGAAATTGTTGAAAATTGATGAAAAAGATATGAAGCGATTATTTCAAGGTTATTAGAATAATATTAATTATTTCATTAGATTGGCTAAATAGCAAAATAAAGCAATAATATCATTATTTTTTTTCAACTGGGTTATGTTTTGTTGAGTTAGATAAAATAATATTATTTGAGTTTAAGTTAGTTATTGGATTGATTGAAAAATAAATATTTAATTGAATTGGCCGGAGGTAAGAAAACTAATAAGTTTGGCCCATTTAGAGTCTAGGACCAATTGAATAACCCACGTTCCAATGGATTGAGCTCGATTGATCCATTAACTCGATGGGTTCGAGGTTTTTTTTTTTTTTTTTTTTATCTGTATTTTGGTTCAATATTTTCGGGTCAATCAACTTATTGAGACTAGATTGACATTGATACTTAAGCATTAGATAAATTATATATAAATTGGATAAATCCGATGAATTGTCCGGATTTGACATCCATATATATATATATATATATATATATATATATATATAGGGAGATGAGCCAGTGAGAACCACTCTTACCATAAGAAATAAGAACCAATCCTCGCCATTGATTTTGATAAATGAATGTTCAGGATTTTACTAAAATTTTCGGGCATTTTATCTCAAAAAACCTGCATTATAGGGTATTTTTGTCATTTTGTACTTATTTAAGATTATGTTTGCATATTCAACCTCTACATGCATTATATATCTTACAAACATGCATTATATGCATAAGAAACATGCATTATATACCTAGGAAACTTGCATTATATACCTAACATTCATTATATACCTAACAAACATCTTCCTGCATTATAATAGGGTATTACTCTTATTTTAGAACAATATTACTATCATTATACGGTATTAATTCATGCATTATATATGGTATTACTTTTATTTTAGAGAAAAATTGTAGTACTTTGATTATAATGCATATGTTATTACTATATAATGCATAGCAGGTGCAAATTTAATGATGAATGATGATTTTGCCGGAAAAAATATGTTGCATTTTATCTATCATATTCTGCATTATATACTATAGCTTCATGCATTATATTGTGCAATTGTATTCATTATATAAGAATTCGTGTACTGTTACCAAAATTATGCATATAACCACTAATTTTTATTTTTACGATGATTTTTTAATCGGAACTATAGTGTATTAATTACTTTTATTTTAGAGCAAAATTATTTTACTTACATTATAATACATAAGTTATTCGATTTGTGCATAAGATTAATAATTTTCATTTCTTACATAGTTTACTCCCACTAAACATGTGCAATAGAGATTTAGTTAAAAAATAATAAAATCATATTATTTTGGTACATTAAAAAATAATTTTAAATTAAGAGAATTATGATATTTATAATTTTAAGAGAGAGAAAAATATAACTATATGCACTAAATATAAGATATTCATATCAGAATTGATATGAAAAATATCTTAATTAATATGAAAAATTATAAATAAGGAGAATTCTCTAATCTTTAAGATTGAAATATATCTATCATTAATTTTCTCAAAGATTATTGTCATATATAAATTCTTATTTGTACATCAAACTATTTAAAATTATTGTTATAATGAATATTTGAATGTCTATCATGTGAACTTCATTTTTAAGATATACCGATACTCCGTGGACCGCATTATTTTGACATCGACATGCATTATATACCAAGCAAACATTCATTATATACCTAACAAACATGCATTATATAATATAATAATATATATTTATATAACATAACAAAAAAAATACATAATTAAAAACAAGTATTGTATGATCAACTTTTATAACAACTATAATATTTTCTATAGTATGCAAAGATAATGAATTTTAATTTTTTTGTTGATCTCGCTGGAAAAAATATATTGCATTTTATCTATAATATTCTGCATTATATAATACAACTTCATGCATTATATTGTGCAACTCCAGTCATTATATAAGAATTCGTGTACTGTTACGAGAATTATGCATATAATCACTAATTTTCATTTTTTATGATGATTTTTGAATCGAAACATATGCAATAGGGATTTCGTTTCAAAGATAATTAAATTACCTTTAATTTAATATATGATACATTAAAAAATAATCTAAATCGAATGAAATATGATCATTTAAAGATTTAGGATGATTTTAGAGGAGAGAGAAAAAATATTACAAAATTACCCTTTAATGCATGTTTTACTACACTATAATGCAGACGAGATTTATTTAGTCTTGAGCGTTGGATCACCAATTGGATGGCCGAGATTAGTTCTTATTTTCATATGGTAAGGGGAGTTCTCATATGATCACTCCCCTATATATATATATTAGTAATCATATAATAAAAGATTTTCCCATGTTAAATGAGAATGAATCTGGGCTGTTTATTTTTTTAGATCAACACATTAGCTTTATGCAACTCTTTCCAATTAATTCGCGCGAGATTTCAATAAAAGGGTAAGATAGTAACCGTCTTCTCTATTTAAATCTAAACACACACTCTCTCCTAATTTTCTCTTTCCTCCCATTATAATCAAACGATTATATCTTTCTCGATTCAAATCTATTTTTTACGAATCATATATCAAATTAAACGTATTCTTACGACGATTCATATGATATCCATATTGAATTTGTTAAATTTAGAAGATTCGCACGACAATCTTGATTTCATATTCAGCTGGTATATGTTCTTCATTATATTTACGTTCAGGATAAAAAAATGCATCAACTACGCATAAAAAATGTTCCTAAAAATTTGCATTTTTTGCATCAAAATGATGCATTATTAACTTGAATAAGATGCATTTTTATTCTAAAGCATATGCATTTTTGTATTCATATTGAGTGCATTT